>OW285241.1:50451804-50722881 GCA_935421215.2 Melolontha melolontha | reverse complement strand
AACCAACAAAATATAATTCTATCACAGTATATTAAAGATATTAAATTGTAGTCAGTATCTAAAGATAATGTAGGCTCCTACTAATATTGAAATCTTTAGATCCTTGCATTTATTTTAACATGTCACTCATTTCTACAATAGCTGAGGGAGTTTATTCTAGTTCCATAAGTGTTGAAATGATCGGTAACTAAAAGGATCCAAACATATGCGATTATTTATTACATTTATTTCGCTGGGCGCATGGTGCGCTTCTGAAATCCAATAACGTGAACATTATACGCATGCAGTGGTTTAGGAGTCAGGTAGACATGTATTAGTAAAGATGAATCGATATTTCGTGATGGTCTGGGTAAATGGATACAAGCAATTAAATGCGCACTGCAGCGCATTAAAGGAAGATTCTAAGATGCACTTATGTGTTATGTTGCAAATTATAAAATATTAGGTCAATGTCGAAGTATAATTCTTTGGTATAAAATATGTTATTCTACCTTTAAGATTTTTGTTCCGATAGAAGCTAATTATATTATACAATGGCGCATTGATATATAACGTCTCCAATTGTATAAAATAAAGATAAGAAAGGACAAAATAATGAAATCAATCTCAAAATGAAGCAAATTTAATGTACTACGAATATACATAATTGTTTTTCCTCATAAGCACCATTTAGGGCAACACGTTTTTCCAAACACTGAATCAATTTCTTCATTCTCTCCGTGAAAACCTTTCTTGTTTACTGTCGTCCAATTACGAACAAGCCCAAACTTCTGTGTCTGGTGAAAATATCTTTCAATATTTTCTTAAACTTTGGGAATAATTAGAAACTTGAAGATGCCAAATCAAACTTACGGAGGGTGCGAAACAATCTTAGAATCATTCTCGTTACTGTCTTACCGTTTCATGGTTGCAATGTTGTGTGGCGTTGCCGTGGTGCAAGGAAAAATTCGTTCTTTACGACCTTACTCTACGGACACTATTCTTTAGAGATTGTAATGTTTTGCAGTATCTTATTGAATTACTTGCTGATTCCTTGGGCAGATATTTGGTATGACTCCCTTTGCATCACAGAAAATGGTGAGCATGACCTTTTGCGCTGATAGAACTCTTCAATTTTCGTACACGTAGAGAATCAGGATGATAATATTCCTTCAACTGCCGTTTGTTTTTTTGGAGTTATAATAATGAATCCAAGATTCGTCCCCGGTTGTGATGTTCATGAGAAAATCGTCCACATCATGTCGATACTGGTTAAAAAGTTTTTGATAAATGTATTTTTTTGTTCTTTCATGACATCCGTTAATTGTCGGGGACTCATCTGGCGCCAATTATTCTGTAATTTGTTATGATATTTTGGTGGGTGGTGTATATTTATAGCGATTCGCTATTCTATCGGATATGCGTGACTTGCTTGGCAGAGGCAATACGAGTTTGCGGGGGGACTTCGGACACTTCCCTAAGCATGTGTGTCATATAATAGCGTCGTTATCGTCACACACCAAAAAAAAAGAATAAAGAATCATTAATTTAAACCCTTTTGGCCTTGAACATTTAGGAATTTCTTTGCTCATATAATTAGTATAGTTCACATTAATTTAAGTTTTTTTTTAGTCATGAACCATTAATAGTTTATTTGATCACTTTAGAGTTTAGAGTTGTTAATAACGATTTGTAATTATTATTGCGAATTTATGATTTGCGATTATGCATTTAGTTTATATAAAAATTTGTAGTCTCAGTTTGGTTAAGAATAACGTACTGTGACGGCACACCTTGCTTTTAACTTAATAAGCAAAATGCAAAAACAAACTTTATAATTATAAAAATTGTATCAATTAGCCAGGAACTTTACAATTTAATATTTTTCATTTTCAGTTAGTTCAGTGAGCAATGATATGAGACTGTTATAACAAGTGTTCATTTGAAAAGTCAATCAGGTAGCATGTGATTTACTGAGAACATTTTGAAGTATGTCGTAAATTAAAATTTACTACTTAACCTACGAAGGTATATTTTGACAGTTTCATACAAACAAATAAATAACAAATAATAGGTATTTATTGAAAACTATAACAAATGTTGAAAATGTTGTCCTTCAAGATCAATGCACTTTAAAATCCTCCGTTCAAAATTTCTGATGATATTCTGCAACATTACTGGATTGTTATTAATTTCCATGCATTTCTGTTCGATTCTCTGTAGCATATCATTCAAATTCAATATAGGTGTTCGAAATATGTTATTGAAATAGATAAGGCCACAAAAAGAAGTCGCAAGGTGTTAAATTTCGGCTAATTATACGCTCATCAAAAAATTCTCTTAAATAATCCAAAGATTCTGCAGTATAGTGACAAGGTGCTCCGTCTTGTTGGAAATATGCATTTTGGAGTTCATCATCATGCAACTGATTGACAAGTGGTTGTAAAATTTCCGTACGGTACCTTTGAGCAGTTAACGGTCCCTGAAAAAATATTAGTCCAATGATTCGCCTTTGGCTTATCGCTGCCCAAACACCAATTTTCTCTGGATGTAGCGATTCTTCATTAATTACATGTGGATTTTCACTATTCCAAATTCTTGTATTTTGTGAATTTAGGTATCTCGTTTTATAAAACCATGCTTCATCAGTAAAGATGACTTTTTGCGAAAGTTCTCCATTATTGTTCATATTTACAAACCAATTACAAAACTGTAGTCTACGTGGGTAATCAATTTCTAACAATTCTTGTACTGCTGTGACATGGTATGGATAAAGTTGCATATCTTTTTTTTAATAACTTGTCAGTTGTACCAACAGAAAGGTTTATTTGTTGACTCAAGTGTCGAACAGATGTTTGTTGTTCATTTTCCATTATTTCTTCAACACGATTGACAACTTAAGGTGTACGTTTCTTAACTGCTCCGCTGTCTGATTTTCTTAAGAGAAGAACACAATACAAGTTCATATGTATTATTGAATGTATCTTCTCTCACTTTAAAGAAGATACATTCAATAATACATATGAACTTGTATTGTCTTCTTCACACCCCATTTTTAATAATATTATATATTATTAAAAATACTTTTGTATTATACAAAATTGGTAGGTTTTACTTACTCAAGTATGTTTCAAATTATGTTGTTATATACGTATTCGGTTAACGCCGGCAAGTAGTGAAGACACGATAATACAGTTTTTTTATAGATACGGTGGTTGCCGACTATAAGGAACACCACGGCTAGTTCTGCGATTATTATATAGACAGCGTTGAATATTCCTTCACGCTCTGTCTTAATAATATCTGCGAGATAGCAAGGTAGTTATGTTTGTTGAATGTGTCCCTTCTCCAACAGGGGCGTATTGACAATCATGTAGAAATGTGAAATACGTATCTACGTCTTTGGAAAAGATACATTCAATAATACATATGAACTTGTATTGTGTTCTTCACACCCCATTTTTAATAATATTATATATTATTAAAAACACTTTTGTATTATACTTAATTAATTAATACCATGAGTAACTAATAGAACACACAGATCGGTAGTAATAACATTGATTGATAGTAAAAGAAAATTTGACAACAAAATATATTTGATTTTGCCAGCGTAAATTCATTCTCTCTTTTAACTAATCTTTTATTTTAAGCTCAACGGTTCAATCTTATTTGGAATGGCATATAGTTGTAATATCGACTTACGAACGTGCTTTATTTAATTCTTATTTTTTATATTTTTGCGATCACGACGTTTTTAGTGAAAATTTTTCAAAAATAGTTTAAAACTTACCAAAGACTCATAATTTCTTGTAATTCCGGGCGGTTAACATCGCGATTAGCGAACATCTCTGGACAAGCCGTCCTCATTGTAAAGTACATATCTAATTTTCTCTTACATTTCTCCAATGAAAATTTGCTGCCTCTCAAAAACGTAAGCATGCGATGTTCATCTGTAAGATAAAAAGAAATTGCATATTAACATGCGAAAAATAATCGATGTATGTACGTGTGTATGCCCTACAATGATGGTAGTGCAATATTTCCAATCGATCACTTTACCAAAATAAATAATTCAGTGCGACATACCTCAACCTTGACTGGTGAGGGAGACCTATTATCCTTAATTAATATTACCGGAGAATCGATTGTTAGAACTTGTGTTTCAGAGTAATCGATATGAGTAACATCTGTTGTATTTTATGATCATTTACAATTCATGAGGGAATACGAACGTGGATATTCAATATATTTATTTTTCAATTGAAGCGGGGTGGTTGAAATAAAAAATTTAATTTAAAATAATGTATTATAATGGAAAAAAACGGGGTTTGGTTACGTACAATAATCTTATTGTTAAACAAAAGTTGATCGTTTATTTATAAACCTGTATATATGTAAAGCAGTTGTCCGCTTTTCATACCTCGGGCATCGCGGCGCAAATAAATTCAAATGAAACTCGTGTGGAAGGTATACTATATCTTGCAAAGCACATTGTACACAAGAAATAACAATAATTTACAACTTACAGCATTTCTTCATCCTACAAATGTTCATATTTGGAAATACGTTGATTAATGTTCTTTTGTTCTGTTTCTTTGTTGTAATATTTCACGATTTGAAATGCAATATTTTTTAATTTTTTAAAGATAATACTTTCTTGAAGTTATTTATTTATTTATTATGTAGGAGAACAGATGTTAAAAAAATGAAATGTAGATATTAGTGTATAAATCACTTTTATGACAAAATGAAGGTAATAATAGATATTTATGTATTAAGGGAATAAACGACAGTTTTAATCCCGATACAGTAAGTAATGCCTGAGCGACCGAAGGGAGCGAGGGCATTTTCTGTTGAGGGATTATAGACGCTTATTCCCGAATTACATACAAAACTTTTCTCCCGACCTTAAATTTAATAATTTATTTCATTATTAGTTTGACAGTTGATTGATAGATTGATCTGATGTCATTCAATTAAGTTGGTTTGTCATGAAAATGTGAATAGTTTCTGGTTACTAAGGTAAAACGAGTTTGTTTGTGTCTTATTTTTTTCCAAAAAACGCAGTCCGTTTAAGTTATTGTGCAAAAATTAATATTAATGGCAGTGAAGGAGATAATTTTTGCACAAGCACTACTGTAAGCAACCGCCAAGTTAAGATATCAGATGATTGTCCGTATATAAATATTGTAAACTCATCTAATGTTACTATTATGATTACAAAATAAAATTGATTGATATATTTAAATGCTTCGTCAATCTGACAGTTAAATTAATTTTGACTTAAATAAATGAACCAAAAGTCATTCACTACAATATTCACTTTATTCCCTAGGGAAAATCGAATATTTTATTCCCTAGAGAATAAAGTAGTCTAATATATGTCAATTGTCAGATGTATAAGATGACACTTTATTCTCGGTCGGGAGAAAATAGATATTTATGTATTAAGGGAATAAACGACAGTTTTAATCCCGAGACAGTAAGTAATTTTCTGTCGAGGGATTATAGACGTTTATTCCCGAATTACATACGAAACTTTTCTCTCGACCTTAAATGTAATAATTTATTTCATTATTAGTTTGACAGTTGATTGATAGATTGATCTGATGTCATTCAATTAAGTTGGTTTGTCATGAAAATGTGCATAGTTTCTGGTTACTAAAGTAAAACGAGTTTGTTTGTGTCTTATTTTTTTCCAAAAAAACGCAGTCCGTTTAAATTATTGTGCAAAAATGAATATTAATGGCAGTGAAGGAGATAATTTTTGCACAAACACTACTGTAACCAACCGCCAAGTTAAGATATCAGATGATTGTCCATATATAAATATTGTAAACTCATCTAATGTTACTATTACGATTACAAAATAAAATTGATTTATATATTTAAATGCTTCGTCAATCTGACAGTTAAATTAATTTTGACTTAAATAAATGAACCAAAAGTCATTCACTACAGTATTCACTTTATTCCCTAGCGAAAATCGAATATTTTATTCCCTAGAGAATAAAGTAGTCTAATATATGTCAATAGTCAGATGTATAAAATGACACTTTATTCTCGGCCGGGAGAAAATAGATATTTATGTATTAAGGGAATAAACGACAGTTTTAATCCCGAGACAGTAAGTAATGCCTGAGCGACCAAAGGGAGCGAGGGCATTTTCTGTTGAGGGATTATAGACGTTTATTCCTGAATTACATACAAAACTTTTCTCCCGACCTTAAATGTAATAATTTATTTCATTATTAGTTTGACAGTTGATTGATAGATTGATCTGATGTCATTCAATTAAGTTGGTTTGTCATGAAAATGTGCATAGTTTCTGGTTACTAAGGGAAAACGAGTTTGTTTGTGTCTTATTTTTTTCCAAAAAAAAGCAGTCCGTTTAAGTTATTGTGCAAAAATGAATATTAATGGCAGTGAAGGAGATAATTTTCAAGTGCCTGCAAATATTTCCATAGCTGCACGAGAAATAACGACTAATTTATTACCGGCAAAGTCGAAGAAATTGTATGAAAAGGCATATAAGATTTCATAAAATGGTGCGATCGTAGAAGTGTTAAGGGGGAGAACATGGAAGATATTTTGCTGGTCTATTTTTCTGAACTTTCTGGAAAGTACAAGACTTCTTCTTTGTGGTCCTGCTACTCCAAATTAAGATCAACTCTATTAATCCATCAAAATTTGGACATTAGTAAATTTTCAAGATTAATAACTCTATTAAAACGAAAGTCTGCTGGTTTTAAACCAAAAAAATCTAAGATCCTCAGTAGACCCCCATTATTACAGTTTGTAGAACAAGCGCCCGATGATAGTTATTTGATGACCAAGGTTAGTTTCATTTAATATTTTATCAATATAAAATATTTGAGTAAAATCAATAGGTTGCAGTAATTATGGGTATTTGTGGAGCAATGAGATGTCAGGAGCTTCTTCATCTTTCTACAGAAGATATTGAAGAGAAAGATGATGTTTTAATTGTTAATGTAAAAGAAACTAAAACTAAAATTGACCGATCGTTCCGCATTTTGAATACTGAGAAAAAAACGTTAAATTTTATTGAACTATATAGAAGATATGTATTTCTTCGACCAGTTCATACTAATCACCAACGCTTCTTCATATACTATAAAAATGGAAAATGCACGAGTCAACCAATGGGAAAGAACACTCTAAGAAAAATACCATCGGTAATTGCAGCGTATTTGGAATTGCCTGATCCCGACCTATATACAGGCCACTGTTTGAGACGCACTTCTGCAAGTCTTTTAGCAAATAGGGGGGCTGATATTCTTACTGTTAAAAGACATGGTGGCCGGAAGTCAAGTAGTTATCATGTTTGAATTTGTTGGGCTACTAATATAAAAGAAACTGTTCACAGGTACTGTCGCGGAGGGCTACATAGAAATGAGGAGAATAAACTTCATGTCGCAAGAAAAATTTTACAAGTAAATGAGAACGAACCTTGCACAAGCACTACTGTAAGCAACCGCCAAGTTAAGATATCAGATGATTGTCCATATATAAATATTGTAAACTGATCTAATGTTACTATTACGATTACAAAATAAAATTGATTGATATATTTAAATGCTTCGTCAATCTGACAGTTAAATAATTTTGACTTAAATAAATGAACCAAAAGTAATTCACTACAGTATTCACTTTATTCCCTAGAGAAAATCGAATATTTTATTCCCTAGAGAATAAAGTAGTCTAATATATGTCAATTGTCAGATGTATAAGATGACACTTTATTCTCGGTCGGGAGAAATAGATATTTATGTATTAAGGGAATAAACGACAGTTTTAATCCCGAGACAGTAAGTAATGCCTGAGCAACCGAAGGGAGCGAGGGCATTTTCTGTTGAGGGATTATAGACGTTTATTCCCGAATTACATACAAAACTTTTCTCCCGACCTTAAATGTAATAATTTATTTCATTATTAGTTTGACAGTTGATTGATAGATTGATCTGATGTCATTAAATTAAGTTGGTTTGTCATGAAAATGTGCATAGTATCTGGTTACTAAGGTAAAACGAGTTTACAAGTAAATGAGAACGAACCTTGCACAAGCACTACTGTAAGCAACCGCCAAGTTAAGATATCAAATGATTGTCCATATATAAATATTGTAAACTCATCTAATGTTACTATTATGATTACAAAATAAAATTGATTGATATATTTAAATGCTTCGTCAATCTGACAGTTAAATTAATTTTGACTTAAAAAAATGAACCAAAAGTCATTCACTACAGTATTCACTTTATTCCCTAGGGAAAATCGAATATCTTATTCCCTAGAGAATAAAGTAGTCTAATATATGTCAATTGTCAGATGTATAAGATGACACTTTATTCTCGGTCGGGAGAAAAATAATTTATTCACTAATATATGAATTTTTCAACCAGTACAGTGCTGCCGAGGGTGCCTTGCTCACTGTGGATGCCACTAGGGAAACTTCTTCTAAGACAGTTATTTACTATGTGTTTGTCCCATATTTCCGCTGTCACAGAGGCTAGTATCTGCTAATTTTCATTAATGCAGCATTGAGTTGCACCTTCCGTAGCCTCTGCAAAACCTATTTAATTAAAATTTATAGCGAGTGCTTGCCGTTAAAAAACCGCTTCTCGCATACTATTGTCCACAAATCTTTGTTGTTCCAGTCATCTGACTGTAACCCTCTATTTTCCATCTACATTCGTATGTTGGTCATTCAGACTTTCGGGGTCGGCCTCTTTTTGTCCTTTTGGCCTTGTCAGGTATCCAGCTCTCCTCCATTCTTCGTATGTGTCCAAACCACTTCAGTTGGTTTTATGTTATTGTGTCTATAATGGTGTGTTGTACTTCCATATGTTGTCTTATAGATTCATTTCTAATGTGGTCTTGAAGTGTTACTCTACAACATTTTCGCCAATAGGACATTTCTGCGGCTAACAACTTCTGAGACATACTACTGTTCAAGACCTATATGTCATTGTGAGTTCTACTAGTGTTTTGTATACCCTGATTTTTGTTTTCCGCGTTAAATTGTTATTCTATAAGAGAGGATGCATGGCTTTTATGATGTTTTTGCCTTTTTCCAGGTTTTTTTTATGTCTTTGTCATTCTTTATATCATCCTTAATTGTGACTCCCAAGTATTCGTATTGCGTTACATTTGGTATCGTTCCATCTCTTATTTTAAGATCTACTCCTTTTCCTCCGATGATCATATGTTTTGTTTTGCCTATATTGAGTTCTAATCCCCATTTACCATATTCTTCTATCAGTTTATTCAACATATAAACCATATCTTGTTCATCTTCGGCAAAGATTATTTCATCAGCAAATAATATCGTATGTATGGAATCTTTATCTACTTTTATTCCCATTGGTTTACATTTTCTTATCTAGTCTGCCAAGGCTACATTTAAGTCGATTTAGAACAATGTTGGTGTAAAGGGTGCCGAGGATGAGCTTCTCTGATTGACTACGACATGGTTATCTTTGTACAAGGCCTTTGTAGCGTTTATCTGTTGTTTAATGATGCCTCCTTGTCACATAGTGTACCACATTTGGTTGAGCGGTACTCAATCAAAGGCTTTTTGTAAGTCTACAAATGTATAAATGCAATTCCCTTCCTTACAACAGTTTTCCCTCTGCTATTTGTTTTAATGCGAACAGGTTGTCCTCGCAGAATCTTCCAAGTCTAAAGCCTCTTTGCTCCTCTGTCTCCCAAACTTATTTTTCTATTCGTGTTTTATTTTTTATTATTTACTAGCTGTATCCGGCCACGCGTTGCTGTGGTTCAGTCTGGTTAAATTAAAAAGAAAGAAAATTGAAGGCATACGTTTTCAATATGTTTAATTTCACAATGCGTGTGGGTATACTATTTTTTTTTTCTGAAATCATCCAAGGTTGCCTATTTTCTCGGCCCAATTTCAGATTCCAAAATGAGCTATTCTAGTATTTTGGTCCGTTACTAAGCAAACATCAGAAAACCGTGCGGGAAGGTACTTTTTGTCATAATCCGGGAAAGTCGGTAGCTTTCCCGCACTGGTTTTTTATATACACTTTAGACCAGTGTTTTTAAACCCTTTTCATGACACGACCCCCTAGTATCAAAAAATATTTCCCCACCCCCGACCCTTTTTTTTCATGTATGTTAAAAATATTTAATCCATACAAAAATTTTAGGCGTTTACGTTATTAGGATTCGAATATAAATATACAATTAAGTACGTAAAACATATAATATTAAATCGAATACGTGGCCAATTGATAACTAACAAACAAATACAAATATATTGTTAGGGCCGAGACTCCCAGCGCCATCTGTTGGTAACACTCGGAACTAGTACAGGTTTCGAGTGTTACCAACGGATGGCGCTGGTAGTCTCCCGCGCGCTCCACGGCCCGCGCTAAAGGTCCACAAGTTTCGAGACGTTTCGTTCGTTACGCTTCGAGATGATTCTCGCTAGAATGCGCTGGCCTATAAATAGGGCGGTCGACCGCGGCCACGGCAGTTGAGTGCAAGACCATGAAGCAAGTGGTCGTGTCGTCTGCTGTTTAGTTGTTTGAAGAGCGCGAATCACTTGTTTACGTATTTATTTGAGTTGTTTATTATAATGAAAATGGATAAATTCCTGAAAATATCATCAGAACCATCAACGTCTAAGTCTAGCGGCAGTAGTGGAATAAAGAAAAAACGTCTTTATGACGGCAATTATTTGAAATTTGGGTTTACTGTGATTGAGAATAAACCGCAGTGCGTAATTTGCTTTGAAACTTTGTCAAGAGAAAGCATGAAGCCCTCGAAGTTGGTACGCCACCTAAACAGAAAACATCCTAGTGAAAAAAATAAACCCGTGGAATTTTTTGAGCGAAAATTAAAAGCTCTTGAACATCAAGAAACTGCTATAGGACAAATGTCCAACCTAAATGAGAAAGCGTTGCTCGCTAGTTATCGAGTAGCTTTTCGTGTGGTTAAAGCAGGAAAACCTCACAGTATTGCCGAAAATTTGATTTTACCAGCGGCTTTAGATATAGCAGAGATTATGTTTGGCAAGCAAGAGGTCGAAAAGCTCAAAAGTATACCTCTCTCCGACAATACCATTCAACGCAGGATAAGCAATATGGCGACTGATGTTCGTGATCAAGTCATAGAAAAAATTAAGAAAAGTTACTTTGTGTCCTTGCAATTTGATGAATCAACGGATATTGCGGGTTGTGCGCAGTTTGTAGCTTTTGTGCGTTTTGAATCCAATGAAATATTAATGGAAGAAATACTATTTTGCAAGGCACTACGCAAAAATACTACAGGTCAGTGCATGACACTTGAAGCTACGCAAGATATGAATATCGATTGGGTACAAAAATGCATTGCTATTTGTAGTGACGGAGCAAAAGTCATGACTGGTGCGAAGAGTGGATTTATTGCTAGACTGAAAGAACAGATGCCAAACGCTTGTTGGATGCATTTTCAATATATTCTCACTCTCTTGTGATATTACTATTGAGAATAATTTATAGTACTTCATTTTTCTGAGTTGACAACGCATTTTGTAGTTTTGACATTTGTCACCAGTTTCATTTTAAATTGTAAAAAATGAACCAAAAGAGATTTAGTTCAGCATCAATGGAAGATACAAACTCACAAATTAAACAAAATTCGTTCAAAAATACCATGGTTTAATTATATTATTACTAATTATTATTAATTATATTACACCATAAGTTCGTTTCTTTAGTTTATAATGAGTTAAAC
Organism: Melolontha melolontha; assembly: GCA_935421215.2. Classification (NCBI taxonomy): domain Eukaryota; kingdom Metazoa; phylum Arthropoda; class Insecta; order Coleoptera; family Scarabaeidae; genus Melolontha; species Melolontha melolontha. The sequence goes on along the minus strand of OW285241.1, from coordinate 50,711,139 downwards.
TGTTAAATTAATAGAAATAATTTTTTTAAATGCTGTATTTTTTATTTAAACATTAAAAAACAATCTTTTGAATACCACTCGAGACTGCGAATTAATTGGAAAATAATTTCCTAGTTTCTTTCTTAAACTTGTTGCAATTGAGAAATAGCCACTCGAGCCCTACGGGCTCTCGTGTCTATTCCCCGGCAACAGGTTTTCGAAAATCTGTCAAATTATTTTCAATTTATTCTCACTCCCTTGTGACATTACTTCTGATAATTATCAGTGTATCTACAAAATTTCATATATTTATTAAGACAATGAACTCGGAAATTGTGATTATATCAGCACAACTTGGAACTGTTATGAATTATCGTAAAAATTGCTGACATTTGTAAAATTAGAAACACTTTCTTTGATTATACTTTTGTAATATATACGCACGCGTATATAATGCAAGTAATAACTAATTAAAAATTAATATATTTTACGTTAAGATTTCATGTCACAATTTGTACATTTAAATTATATATTTGGTACCAGTGTCGCTTATGCAAATTTGATTACATAATTTTTTAAATTATTACCTTTGCTCAGGTTTATCGTCTCTAATACATAATGCATAAATTGCTTTATTATTAAATGATATTGTCCTATTTTAATATTGTAACTCATTTAATTACTCATATTTTACTATTATTTTTATATACAGGGTATACCATCGAAAACAGACCAGCTAGATTGTCCGATTTTTTAATCTTTTTAGAAATAAATTCTTTAAGGCGGTTTTACACGGTCAAAGAAATTCATGAATTTTGAGAATTTGAATTTATTCATACGTATAATACTCAAAATTGTCGTGAATTTATTGGAAATAATAAATTCACGAAGAAATTACCGAATTAGAACCAGTTTTAGTTTTTCATCAAGTTTTTGAGGAATTCTGGTGCCATTTAGGGTTAAAAGTTATTGTCAACGTTGGCGTCATCAAGTGATGTCAATGTTAAACTTATAACTGTTTTAGGTTATTAGAGGTTATCGTTTTCATAGATCAAGTAAGATAGTTATAATAAATCTAAAAAGGTAGCTAAAATTACTCTAGTTTGTGAACAAATATGCTTAAAAACACTGTACAAAAATCAACATACGTTTAACATATCCTACTAAATTTATAAGTACGAACACAAACAGGTTGGTAGTAAGTTAAAGTCACTATTTCATGCTTGGAATTATCTGAATAACTTCAATAAAATATTTGATCAATTTACAATAACTTCATGAACTTCTTCATAAATTTGGTGGACTGTGAAAAGTCACTTTTAGACACGTAAATTTTTAATTTAACTTACTTTGACCCTTGCGAGGATGCGTCCCAATAAAGGGTGGGCAATGAGCTGCTTTTTTTTATCTATGTATGTGTTCTTTTAACATTGGCAACATTAGCGCGTTCAAAATATTGACAGAATTATACAAACAATTCTGACAAAACATTTGATAGTGACGTAAAATCTTTGCGGTATGAAATGTATCGATTTACGCTTAATCAACATTGAGAAAAACTGAAAACTTATTGCCAAAATGAATGTTATGTTGCCGAAACGGTGCGAATTTTTTTAATTAATTTTTAGTCGAAATAATGCTGCTGTAAGCAAGTTTGTGAAGTAAGTTCGGGAGACTAGCATGCTAATTGTTAACAGAAGTTATCCTCGTGAAAGTGTGTTCCTATACCAGAGAATCTCAGGTCTCTATAAAGCCCAGCTATTGAACATTAGTGGCACTATCCTGAAGGGAATTCTGTATAGAGACTTCGGAATATTTGTTTACAAGGTCGGTGTTACTCAGGCATTGAAGCAAAGTAATTAGCCGCTCCGCTATCGCTTCTTTGCTCGCTCTGTAGGGCAGCTCAAAATTTAGGCCGATTTTGCTAAAAAAATAATCTTTCGCATAATATCTTGACGGCTATGTATATAAACTAAACTGTCGTATTTACTGCTCGCAAAAACTTATATCAGAAGCCAATGCATCTTCAGCGTTTGACTCGTTGGTGTGGTTTTTTAAATGGTGGCACTATTAGCACATTTTTCTTTAAAGATGAAGATGCCAACAGCGTCACGGTCAACGGGGAGTGATATAGAAGCATGCCAACAGATTATTATTGGCCAGAAATTGTTGATTTGGATTTGGACGACCTGTGATTCTAGCAAGATGACGCTATGTGCCACACAAGCTGTACAGCAGTCAATCTTTTGCGTATTGAATTCAATAATCGTGCGATCAGCCGTTTTCGTGATGTTGCTTGGCCTGTGCAGAGTTGCAATATGACGACTTTGGATTTTTTTATGAAGTGCAGTAACAAAATGTATATACATGTAATGTAATGTAAGGTAATAAATGGAAACTAACTATCAAAAAGAGTTGACTCCAGCAAGTTAAAAAATAAGGAAATGGACCGCCGAAAATAGACGAAAGACATTTAATAACAGGATATTTTGCAGATATTTTGAATACCTCAAAATAGTAAAAATATATTTAACATTAAACGCATTAACATTTGCACTTAGTTTTTTAAACGTAACCAAAATTGTCCATTTTTTGGGAAGATTGATAATGAGTGTGGAAAAAAGGTTACTAACAACATCCATTTAATATTTTATTTAATATAAGTTAATATTTTATTTAATATAAGTTAATATTCGTCAAAGGAGGGCCACGTTATCAATTTGTGAATTATGGACTTTTTTGCCATGTTTCCAAACGATCAATTTGAATGCAACAAGTGAACAAGACCGATTCATGAAAACCGATCAGAATAAGAAAATCTTAAAGATATTGCATTTGATTATCATCAATCAAATATTTGATTTCATACAAAACCCGTTCATTTATTTTCTTCAAAAAATTTGCAATTACCTAGTTATTAAATCAATATAAGGCGATTTATTCCGTTTCCCAAAATTGTATTTAAGTACATTCTGTTGTGGTTTCTAATGCATGCATTATTATTATTAAATTGGGTTGATGCGTGTAAGTGCGTAGTATTTTTATTGAACTCAAATTTTATAAATTTTTAAACAAACAAAATACATGAATCAATCCAGACAGAAAGATGCTTTATCGACACTACTTTTCATAATCGCACTTGATGCCATACTAAGGAAAATTGACAACTTTGGCATTTTAAATTAACGTCTTGTGCAAATAGTTGCATATACGGATGATGTTGCAATAACAGTCAGGAAGAGGGAAGAACTGCAACGGGTAGTAGGAATAATCGCGCACGAGGCGAGGAAAAGAGGCCTGGAGATAAAAGGGCAAAAAACAAAATATATGTGTTGCAGCAGAAATGACAAATGATGATGAGTTGGAGCTGAGAAAGTTACAGTTTTGAAAAGGTGAAAGAAGTCAACTATCTGGGCATCGTAATCAATAGGCGGAATGAGGCATATCACATAAAAGAAAAAATCCAGAAAGGATATTGTAATAAAGAGCTGCTGGCTACTGGCTCATTAGGCCAGTAGTAACATACGCCGCGGAGACGGCTTCGCTTACAGTGGGAGAAGAAGGAAAGATTTTTGAACGCTGTGTAATAAGTAGAGAACGTACGCAATTTCCATAAAACGCAATCGGCAATTGGAATTGTGTATAACGTCGCTCAGTACATCCCGGCGTAATTCAATGAAGTATTTGTTTGACTTACTCGGATACCTGGTTTCGCCGCGATAACAATGGACAAGCCAGCTATTGTATTGGGAGAATATAGTGTTTTTTAAGTGTTTTCATGAGCGTAGATAGAAGCGGGGTTTTTATAATGTATTTTATTTATTAGTTTATATTTCGTAAGATAAATAAAGTGCTGTGAGTAAGTTTCTTGTTTTCATAGTTTTAACTGTTAATTACATCGTAATTTTTGTGATAGATCCTGTTTAATATCGTTTGATTGCATATATTTCTACCAATTATTTCGACGTAAGAGTGTGCATTGAATTTCGTTCAGGTTCAATAACTTACGCACACATTTTTAGTTTTCATTTATTTAGATCTAGAGCATTGTTTAAGTTACTTTTTCAGACATGATATGGAAGAATGTCGAGAACGGCATTGTAAAACAATGGCGAGTTGGATTGACGGTCATACTGATTGTATGTCCATTGTCAGTGATTCTGAAATTTATTACAAAATCCGTAAAATATCGTCAAAAATTTGTCACTTAGGATCGCAAACACATCTGAACTCTGTAAAACTTTTATGGCGGCTAATATTCCATTAAATAAACTTAGCAATCCCACTTTAAAAATATTTCTGAAAAAATATACTGGTCGAAATGTTCCTGATGAATCAACTTTACACGCAAATATTATGTTTCTAGGTGCTATACGAGAACAGTAGAACGCATTAGAAGCCATCTTTTAAATCAATTCATATGGATAAGCGCCGACGAAACGGTAGATATTTTAGGACGCTGTGTGGTAAATGTTGTAGCTGGTGTACTAAATCCAACTATTCCCTATGACTCATATGTAATAGCAACAAGTGTTATAAATAGAGTTGATGCGGAAACAGTTGCTGAAACCATTAAGGAGAATATGCAAAAAATGCTTCATTCGGACGCCACGTACAAAGAAAAAAATACTTTTATTTGTCAGTGATAGTGCCGCGTATATGTTAAAACCAGGCAGACTATTGAAGAAAACATATCCTAATATGCTGCATATTACTTGTGTAGCACATGCTCTCCACAGAATCTGTGAATATATCAGAGACACTTTTCCGGAAGTTGATAGACTTGTATCAGCTTTTAAAAAAGTTTTCAGGAAAGCACAATTGAGAGCAGCTCTTTTCATGGAAAATTTCCATCTCTGTCACTGCCTCCCACTCCAGTAATAACTAGATGGGGAACATGGCTCGAAGCTACTAGTTATTATGCTGAAAATTTCGATAGTCTAAAACATTTCGTAACACTGCTAAAGGAGGATGCTAGAAGTATTGGTGAGTGCAAGGAGCTCACACAAATCCCAAATTTAAAAAATCAGTTGTACTTTCTTAACGAACACTTTGGAAAATTGCCAAAACTAATCACTTATTTTGAAAATCGAAATCTCAAATTAAATGACGGATTAACCATATTAGATGTGGCTGTTAATAATTTGAAAAGTATTCCAAGTGACTTCGGATGTAGCCTTCGGCAAAAGTTTGAAGCAATTCTTAATTGAAATCCAGATTTAATTACATTGCAGCAATTATCTATGGAGACAATTCCACAAAATCTAACGGCTAAATATGAAGAAATAAAAGAATATTTCCAGTATGCACCTATAACCAGTTGCGATGTAGAAAGGACGTTTTCTATTTATAAGGATGTACTTAATTCAAAGAGAACAAAATTGACAGAAGAAAACCTTGAGAAACTATTACTAGTCAATATTAATACTCCTTTACTCAACTTGAACGACAAAATGAACAAATAAAAATGTTCCAATTATAGAATAGTATATTAAAAAACAAGTTTCATAAGGCACCATTTTGCCGAACGAGATCAGTTTAGAAAACGAGCCGCGATAGCGGCGAGTTTTCTAAATAGCGAGTGCGGCAAAGGGCCTTATGAAACGAGTTTTTTATACTACTTTTTCTATTTTGCGTTTTTTACATTAATGAATTGCTTAAACTGGAATTATTTAATTTGAAAGTTCAGAGTTTAACTTTTATATAAAGCTTGGTCACATTGATACTTGACATTCTCAAATTTAAATCTTGCTATCCGCGAAGTATATTATATTACATATTATTTACTAATTTTCGTTAACATTACTTGATACTTCATTTAGAAATATAAACATGAGTGACATAGAAACATATATATGTTGTTATCAATTGTATACAACATACGTTGTTTGTATAAAATACGGACATATATCATATCTGTCAAATGTACATCAATTCTTAAAATCAAATGACAGCAATGATATTTATTTCTGTATTAGAACAACGCCAACATTGAAAACTGAAAAAAAGCGTATCGAAATGAAGCTCATTTCGATACTGTTTTGGGTTTCATAATGAGTTCATTTCAAACGCAAAATAGAAAAATAAAATTAAAAACTTTAAAAATACAACTTTTCAACAAATACATATGTATTTCGTAATTTTATAGATCACCACCCGTTCGTTTTCCAATTATATAAATAAAATTAAAAACTTTATAAATTAAACTTTTCAACAAATAAATATGTATTTCGTAATTTTATAGATCACCACCCGTTCGTTTTCCAATTATATAAATAAAATTAAATATTTTAGAAATACAGCCTTTCGCCAGTACTGCACTGGGTGGTAAGCGTGTCCGTTCTCTAGTAATAAGGAAAATAGTAGGTGCAAAAAAGACGGGAAATAACGAATATAGAGCTTTGATGAACCATGAGATCGATAAACTATTGGTACAGAAAAATATAGTGAGCGAAATCAAGGTTTTAAGAATAAGATGATACGGTCACATAATAAGAAGAGAGAGAGGAGCACAGATAAGAGAAATAACAACATGGCAACCAGCACAAAATAGATTGCGAGAGCGACCCAGAAGCAGATGGAAGCAACATGTAGAAGAAAGACAAAAAACACTAAATGTAGTGGGATCGAAGCAAGCAGACAGGAAGGAGTGGAAGAAAATAGTCGAGATGGCAAGAAGTCACCAAAGTCTGTGAGAAGAAAAAAGGAGAATGTGGACTAATCCATCACATGGACTAGGATATACATAGAGTTCCTTAAGAGGAATAGCTACAATTTCACGTCGAAATGTTTGAGCTTTAATAATAATAAATAATCCAGAATATATTATTTACGATTGCCCCTAACGATCTAGCAAATTTTTAGTTCCACGCCTTAAGAAATCCAGTGGTTTGAAGGTGAACAATTTGTCAAGCCAATTTTGAAGCGCAACATGGATGGGAATGATCTTCCAACCGATTTCTTGAATAGCAATTTTTTAAAGTTAACAGTATTAGGGCTAGCGTTATTGTGCTGTAGAATGGCTTGATGACATCTTCTCGGTATTTTTTCTTGAATAGTGGTCTCAAGACTACGGAGTTGTTGACCGTAAATTACAGCAATAATGGTAACATTCTCTGGAAGCAATTAATAGTAGACGACGTCTCCTTTGTTCCACCAGATCCGCATTATCTTACGGGGATGAGTATCAGTTTTTGCTCGAAGAGTTGATTTTTAGTAAGAGCTAAACTAACCTTTTCTATTCTTACTGTTAACATGAAGGCACCATGCTTCGTCACCAGTAACAATGTGAGATAAAAACGATCAATGTTAGTGACGACGGTGACGGCACCAGAGAGGCACCAATGTTGGCACGCTAATTCTTGTTGATGTCGTTCAAAACGTGCGGTAACCAAGCACGCAGTTTTTGAATTTCGCCCATGTATGCAAATGCCGTTTATGGTCGATTCATTGCCATCTATTAGAAAGACAAATTTCTGAGTGGATTATCATGTATTAAAGCGTTTATACGATCGTCATCAGAGTCCGATAATCTTCCTGAATGTTGAGAATCGTTTATGCCAAGAAGCCAAATTTTAAATCGGGAAAAACATTTCCGTGTTATACTCTATCCGATTACGTTTTCTCCGTAAAGAGAGCAAATTATTCTAACGGTTTCCGACGCATTAACCCTCATGTTGGACTCCAGCAGAAGAATATATTTGAAATGTTTAATTTTTCAGAGGACGTTCCACTTTATTTTGTCAATAATTAATATAATTTTTGCACATTCAAATAATTTTGAATTTAATTAATTTGAAGTTTTTTTTCAAGAGACTCAATATTATTCGTTTATATTTATTCCTAACGGTTAAGTACTAATTTTTTACTTACCCCAAGTATCTGGAAGATGTGGTTGTTTAGCTAGCCATTCTTTGATTGCCTGTAAGTCAGCATCTCTAGTACTGACGTCTTCATTCAGCTCCTTTCTGATAAAAACTTGCATCTCTTCATTAGGCTGGACTAGAGTCATTTTGAATTAAACTTTCTGAAACAACCAAAGAAACGCTGGCTATATTATAGGGATCACAATAGTAGAAATATTTACTCTATTAGTTTCTTAGCATTTATGGGAAGATGAAAGAAAAGATAAATGAAAATTTGTTTAAAATATAAATAATTACAAATTTTTCAGCTGTTGCTCATGCAACATAAAATACATTGTGACATGCAACTTTTACAGCTATCTAGAAGATAGTTTTTGTATTTTACGTGTATTGCGTAAACATTTTTTGTTACGAGAAGTAACAAATATAATAGATTTAGAATGTCTATAATAATTACCGCTATTGAATGCAATGTATATGCTTATGAAAACTAGGAGATAAAATTGTCTAGACAGTTTTGTATGCTAAGGGCTCGATGAATTTTTTAAAGAAGATGTAAGATGTATGCTCTACGGACATTTAACGTTCTATTTGGTAACGATCTATCTTTGATCGAAGTAAATGTAAATTATATTGAACGTACGTAACAATCGACAACTGAACGACATTTAAAGCGAGATAATATTGTAGGTCAACTTTAAGATATTGTCTTTTATAATATAGTTCCATCGCACAATGGCGTGACAAAAACTTTCTAAATATCTCTGAAATTCTTTTCTCGCTTCTGATATTTTGGGTATATATTGTATATAATTTAATCTTTCCATTTTTTATACGTCATCTTTTTTTCAAGGACGCCCGGTATATATATACATATATACATATATATATATATATATATATATATATATATATATATATATATTTTTTTTTTTTTTCTTTTAGGTTTCCGCGGGTAGTAGTATGTGCTTTAACTGGATTTCGGAATTTTCCGAAACATCGTCCAGAAACTAGCACCGGTCTAACAGTGGAAACGCGGAAGAAAACCCGGAATCCAGTTAAAACATATATATATATATATATATATATATACTCGTATATATATTAAAATTAAAAATAAAATTATTTTTGCTGTTAAATGTTTAAGTTAAGTTTAATTCTTATGCTAGCTAGCTTATTAGTTATTCACTTTAGTTGAAATTTCAATCTCTAAAAAGACGAGGCATATTTTGAAATTGAAGTTGCATATTAACACACTCCGTGTTTCAAAAATTCGGGCCTAGTTGGTTCAATAAAGAAACAGGGTAGGAGTGGAACTCGTAGTACAGAAGCCTATAGGGTGATGTAAGTGTCATTTCTTTAATTCTTGATTCGGTGTAAGAATGGTTCTTTTATCCCATTATTTATATTATTAGAAGTGTTGAGTATTTATTTTCACCGTTAATACCGCTAATAATTGCAATATATTCAATTTCATTAAATAATAAATAGTTTTGAAGAGCACCTAAAACATGTCCTTTATCTTTAATCAAATGGACGCTCACTCTCTAGTGTTTTCTTTTCTTTCCAGATCTGCTTGAGTGTAATTTTACATTTTATACAAATTTCGACATAATTAAGCTTAATTTACAATTACTAACTAAATTTGTCATATCAAATTATCTTAAAATCTCAGTATTAATTTTATATTAGTATTCCCAATTTCATAATTTTTTTCGAAAGGCTAATGGCGTTGGAGAATCGCTGTATTAAGTGTATTAATTTAAGATGAGACTATGTTGAATTATAAAATATTCTCAACTTTAAATTGTTTCAATAGTAGCCTAAATATATATATATATATATATATATATATATATATATATATATATATATATATATATATTGATATAATACCATCTACCGTGGAGAATTGCCCCACGTTCGGACGTCAATTAATGATATAATACTGACGTGGTATAAGAAAATAAGAAAATTTATTAATGATAAATATAAATAAATTTAGAAAGAATACCCTGTATTATGCTAGCTCAAATATTATGTATATAAAAGATAATCTGAGATGAAAACTGCTTATCTCAGGGTCAAAGGTAGGTTCCGGACGTACAGACAGCTACACAAGAATACATAAAATAAAACGATTATGTCTATAATGATAATAATATATTTTAGAAATTAACTTATATCCCTTTTCCAATTATAAAACAAGATATAATATATAAAAGTTGTATAGATTCTTTGAAATGTCGTGAGTAAGGTTAGAAATTTGGTATCTGATCTCGAGAAAAGTTATATCTTTAATATAATTAAGGTAAACAATGTCAGACCTTTAATCGCCGACTTATTAAGTTCACCATATATATATATAAGGTAAACTTAATAAGTCGGCGATTAAAGGTCTGGTTCATTACTTCATAGTATATATATTTAAAACAACCCTACATGTTTCGGCATGATGCCTTTGGCAAGCGAATAAAAAATATAAATGACAGAATATAAATGTCAAATAATTGAGTTGCTATGGCTTATATTATTCAAAGATACATTCCAATAATAATAATAAGTCATGCCTTAGTATTCCAAAAAATATATAGCAAGGTGTGAACATATGTGTTGTTCGCTGCCAGGGTTGTTTTAAATATATATACTATGAAGTAATGAACCAGACCTTTAATCGCCGACTTATTAAGTTTACCTTATCATACCAAGGTCACGAAAATATTATATTTATATATATATATATATATATATATATATATATACAATGTTGTATAATATTTATTTAAGAAAAAGGTTTAATTATCTTTTTCTGTATGTAACAAATTGTTTAGGTTCATATGCTGACGTACGTGGTCGTAAAAAGTAAGCTATTACAATGGTCAAGGTTGCTTTTTGTAAAGTTTGATGTGTTTGTCTTTAATCGGATGACTTGGCCGCAAAGTTGTCTAAGATCTATATACGAGTTTGATATTTTTTTCTAAAAGTAATTATCGATCCTTATTTAGCTGTATAATATCTTCATTTATTCGTTTATTAGCAAAAATATTTATTAAAACTATTTTCATTAACATTAATTTTTCAATAGCAAAAATGCTTTCTTCCTTAAAAGGATTTTGTAACAACAATAACAATAATTCATGGCTTAGTATCCCTCAATAACTTAACGCCAATTTCAAGGGGAATTGGTACACCACGAGTTATTATATTACTTTAACGTTCAAAATAAGAATAGTATTTTGTTGTAGACTACTTCACTAATAGATGTCGTTGACCTTACACCTTTAATAAACTCGGTTCTATTTTGTTCCCGTATATTAAATTAGACAATGTTGTTTTGAGTAAGAATGATACGATAAAAAATAAATAAGACTGTGACGTAACTAAACAGGTTCAAAAAACATGGTACTGATTCCTACTCATTTGGTTCATTTAAGAAATTTGGAAACATCGCTTAAATTTGTTTTTCGAAAACAAATAAAGAAACCTATTTGTTATATATGTATGTCACACGTATATTGTTAGATTTATGCCTATTTGCCAATATTCTATATACATAAACGTATTTATTTAACAATCTACAATATTTACGCATTTGTATGTACAATATGTACAATTATGTACAATATATGAACATTTGAAAAAATATTGTGCATACTACAGTAATTCCAAAATGCATTCACGGTTTTTAATATGGAATAAATGTTTATTTGTTAAACATAATGACAACGTCTTAAGCTATTACTCTGGGAGTTTTTTTTATTAAAAATTGAATGGCGTAGGCGGCCTCCTTCTTCTGTTACACAATCTTCTAGCCGTTGAACGAAATCATTCATCACTGCATCACTCTGCCTAGCATCTCCAGTGTAATCGCTACAGTTTCGTTTAAAATGTTTTGTTTCAGATCTTCAAGATTGCGGGCTCTATTATTTTACACACGAGTTTTTAGATATCGCTACAGAAAAAAGCCTGGCGCTGTTAAGTCAGGCGGACGAGCTGGCCAGATTATGTCGCCGCCACGAGAAATTAAATGGCTGGGAAACATATCACGCAGCATATTAATACTGATTCTCGCAGTGCGGCTCGTTACTCCACCCTGTTGAAACCAGTAATTACCATCAAATAGTTCATACCTTGGCCGGAAAAAAGTATCAATCATGTGAAAATATCTTCCCGATGTTATTGTTACATTATGTCTGTTCTCTTTAAAAAAAATATGGGCCAATAATTCCTGTAGCTGATAGCACACACCAAACCGTTACTTTCGCTACGTGAAGTGGTCGTTCGTGAAGTTGAAGTGGGTTTGTTATTGCCCAATATCTAAAATTATGTTTATTCACGAAGCCATTTAGATAAAAATGAGCCTCGTCGCTCATAAACAGACAACGCGCTATATTGGGTTCACCAGCAAACAGATCCAAAAATTGTCTGCAAAACTCAAGTCGATTTTATCTGTCTAATGGGTTTAGTTCTTGAACAAAAGTCAATTTATAGGGGTGGAATTTAATATGTTTAAGTATTCTATGAATGCTGGTTTTCTTTAAATTTAGGCCACGCATGTTGTGCAGTTGAGCGTTGTGTACTCTTCGTAAAGGACACTCTTACACGCTCAATATTTTCAGCAGTCATAGCACTTATGTGTCTCTCAGTCGGTTTTTTGTTCACAATTTTACTTTCATTGAACCACTTCTGATACCATGCCAAAATGGTATTGCGTGATGATGCATCACGACGATTAAATTGACGACGGAACGAGCGTTGGGTCGCAACAACCGATTTTGTAGGCAAATAATGCGTTACACTAGAAACGCGTTGCTGACCCGAGTAATTGTTCATGACAAGTAATTAGGCTTAATGTCAAAGAAAATTCTATGCTGTCTTGATTAGAATCCGCAAACAAATTCAAAATCTGACCATAAATAATAATATATTACATACCGAGACGGAAAGCAGTTCGTTACCGTCGAGAGATTAGAAAGAACTTAATCTCGAGACGGGAATAAATCTTTCCGCCTAGGTTTGTATACTATTTTACTCACGATCGTTTAGTAACTAATTATTATATAAACTATTAAATCTCTAAATTTCAAAAATATAATAGTCATAAATTTCATGGGATTTTGATAAATGCTTTTGATAGGTACAATTAATAGTGATATTTTCTGACAGATTACTAAATTATTATCCTACGATTTTAAACATTGTCTTTCTCTAACAGTCATGGAAATTCTAATGTAGCAATTAATATTAACTCCAAAAGCGAATAAATTTTGTATTAAATCGTTGTCTTGTTATTTACTTAATAAAAATTTGTGAATAGTTTTATTATGAATTTAATTTACTTATTAAATGACACTGACGTTTCCTAAATACTGAAATGACATTACCTAGCCGGAAAAGTGACACAAGCTAGCCGGTAAGGTGCTATTATATACCTCGGTATGTAATAGCGCATTTTCACACCGGTTTGAAGGTTGGAAATGTTCAGTTTACTAACCGATCGTAAGTAAACAAAATTTTCGATATCAAATACTATCAGTGTATTATTGTATTCTTTGTATTATTTCATATTCTTTACTTTATTCAGAGCTTATAGCCAAAGGCATGCCATGTAAACTTGCGGACAAAAAACTGTCCGACTTATTTTTTCACATTGTAAAATGGGTTATCAATCTCTCAAAAATAGTATATCAATTGTCATTCATTACTGTCACTTTGATTCACGTTACTTAAGCCATTGAAATTCACATTTCACCCAGATCCATTTTGAAAATGGTGTACTTAAATGAGATTCAACGTGCGCGAGTTACCGCTAAAATTAAAAGTGGTCATTCTTTTACTGAAGTTGCACGGGAATTTAATATATGCAAACGAACTGCTAAACGCATTTGTAAAAAATCGAGACGCGACGGCATTTTAAAAAGGGAAATGGGATCAAGATGTCCAAAATGTTAAACATTGATACAATATTCATTATTATGTAATACTTTAAGGAAAAATACATTCGAAAATGCTATAAGTTCGAAAATTTTCTAATTTTTCTGGAACTTTCAGAACAGTTCTTCGCCGTTTAAAGAAGCGGGAATATTAAATTTGGCGGCGGCTAAAGCGCCGTTTTTGACTCAAAGACATAAAGAATCAAGGGTGGGATTGGCATTGGATTTTATAGAAAAAGATATAGTTTTGGAATCATGTTATTTTTTCGGATGAAAAAACCTTTGCGTCGCATTATGACGGGAGAATAAAGGTATGTAGACAGCGTTTCAATAAATGTGTGAACGTGTATTAGCTTCGTTAACCGTGGTGCTATATGCCGAATACAAAACAGATTTAGCGGGGAGGTATACGTAAATATTATTCAAAATCTTATGTTACCATATGCAAGGAATATGTACGAAAACTTCATATGTCAACAGGATAACTGTTCACCGCATACTTGCCTTGCTTCTAAAAACTGTTTTTGTGAGAATCATGTGTTGTTACCCTGGTGAGCAAATAGTCCGGATCTTAATCCTATCAAAAATTTTTGGGGTCTCATAATAAAGAAAATGGGTAAGAGTAATTTTATTGCCAGTAATGAGGAAGAAATATGGCAAAAAATTATTGAATGTTGGGCAGCTTTAGGTGACGGGTATACAGTGTGTCCACAGATTCATTCTCAACATGGGGATCTTGCTTATTATGAGAGATAGAGATTTGGTTAAATGGGATCAAATACTCCAGAGGTAAAGTTGTACCAAACCCTATACACTAGGTTTGAATATTTATCGTGCTTCGGGCGCTATTGCTATTGAAAGCGTGGTTCACGAATGTCGAGCTATTCCAAGGCGTATTTTACATAAAGTTGTTAAATCTACTATTCGTAGATCCTATTTAAGTATTTTTTGAGCTGCCTATGTTTTTAATTTAATAAATAATTGTTGCAAAATAAAGTTTTCTTCCTTTCTTTGTTTGCGAAACTTTCTATTGTCAAATGCCACAACCTCTCTAACCTGCTAATGTAACAATATGTTGTTTTTTTTTATTTTTTAAATTAGTTTTGGTATCAGGTATAACAAATTATACATTTGTGAAAAGGGAAAGAAAAATTGTTTTTGATGGTCTCATGGCCAACTATGACGCCCCTAAGAAAAATGAAACTTGACCATTGTAGCTCAACTACTATAATAGTATTCAAAAATCTAAAGACACCACCAGATTCCTATTAAAAATGTGCCATAAGGAAGTGTAAACTAAATTTGTCTTACTTTAAAAATAAATAAGTTATTAAAGAAAATCGAAAAGACAAAAATTCCCTTTTTTGCAATAGCGCCCGAAGTACGTTAAATATTAAAATTAAAAAAAGTGTGTAGGGTTTGGTACAACTTTACCTCTGGAGATTTGATCTCATTTAACCAAATCCTTATCTCTCATAATAAGCGAGATTCCCATGTTGAGAATGAATCTGTGGACACACTGTATACAAAACTTAATCGCATCTATGCCATGCCGTTTAGAGGAAGTAATTACAAAAAATGTTAGCAAAAAAAAATTTATTAGCTTTATTACATTCTACTTAGAGTTTTTATCATAAATGTGTTTCAAGTTTCATTAGTTTTATAATAATTTGTTTATGGTTTGTTATAAGTTATAAATAAAATATTATAACGAGAGATCATTAAAATTTTTGCTCAAGTAAGCCATGTACACAAAAAGTATGTCGTAACTTAAGTTATTAGAGGAGATCTGTCATTATAATTTCAAACGTCATGATTGTTAAAAAATAATTTGAAATGCTGACTTTTATATTAAATATATTTATAATTTTTATACAAAGTAATAGAATATTATAAAAAATGTGTAAAATGTTGACCATTCTCCACCAAGCATAATCGTACTCTATTTCGTAGAGCATTGAAAACATTGATCAGTATTTGCGGTGAGTTATTGATGTGTTCACATTTTTCTATGATTTTATGTCTTAACTCTTGTAGATTATTAATTGGTGTTTCATAAATAATATTCTTTATATATGGCCACACAAAAAAATCCATGACTGTTAAATCACACGATCGTGGTGGATATGGAATCGCTGTATTTCTACTTATTATCCTATCGCCATAAAATTGTTGCAAAAACTGAATATTTTCAAGTGTAACGTGAGATGTAGCCCCATCCTGTTGACAATATCCGACCTGGAGTTCATCATTAGTCAATTGATTAGTAAAAACACTGAGAATTTCGCTACGATATTTCTCCGATGTTATCGTGCCCTCAAAGAATATTGGTCCTATTAATCGGTGACGACTCATACCTACCCATACGCCTATTTTTTCTGGATGTAGAGGAACTTCTCTGTAGAAATGAGGATTTTCACTGGACCACATATGTACGCATATTTTGCGAATTAACATAACCTTTCAAATAAAACCAAGCTTCATCGGTGAAAAAAGTATGATTTAAAATATTGTCTGTCATTGTTTGAATAAACCATTGGCAAAATTGTGTTCTTTTTTCATAATCCGTAGGTAATAGATTTTGTACAGAAGTTAATTTATATGGATACATGTGCAAGTCCTTTTTTAAAATTTTTTGACATGTTCCATACGAAAGCCCTACTTGTTGCGAAACTCTGCGAATAGATGTTTGAGGAGATTCGTTAATAATTTGTCTGACATTTTCAATTACGCCGCGACTTCTCTTGAGAGGAGGACCGCTTCCTTTTTTCCTTAAAATACTGCCTGTTTGACGAAAAAGATTTACACAATGCATTAGCGTATCAAAAGTTTTATAGCTAGGAACAGTATTTGGATATCTCTCTTCAAACTCCGCAAGGCATTCTCTATTGAATCTATTGAATGCTGCCAAATACCATCAATTTTTTGAGATGTCAGGATGTAACATTCTACCATAAACGCTTTATGCATATCATTAAAGGCCATTACTTTTTCTTTTGATGAAACTTTAAAATATATATTTGACACTGACAGATGTTTGAAATAACATCTTAATGACTAAAGCTGCGACATAATTGTTATATACACGGCCAGCTACGAGTGAAAATTTTAATGATCGCTCGTTACCAACTCCTATATTTGCTTGCAACTTGTTTTCTTGCTAAATAGATCCATATGTCAGATAATATACATTGACATTTTGTAACTTAATAGCCTTCGAAACTTAAAAACTGATTCACAACGTGTTAAATTTGCTAAAATTTTATCAAAAGTCAAAATGATTGGGACAAATTTTTTGTCTGCCAGTTTACAATGATATCTGCACAGGAAACATTATATTGATTTAATGAACCTTAATAAATGTATCCGATATTACTACTGTATCAATTATTGTATCTAATTGTAAATTGAAAATTACGGACCTTGGCTTAAAATTGCCCCCTTTCTAAGTATTATATGCACTTAAAAATAAAAACAAAGTAACTACACTACTTCAAACTCATTTATGATGACGTTTTATTGCATTCTACGTCTGTCTATGCAGTTTATACGAGGGCGAATTGATATGAGAGTGATTTTTTAAATAATGTAATTATTTTAAAGAAAAATATATTTTATTTTACAACATAATTCCCATTGAATTCAGTATACTTGATCTAGCGATTTTCCAATTTTTCGGAAGCTTGTTAGAATAGGTATTTGTTGCGATTAAAAACTTCCTCATTTGTCCCGAATCTCTTCACACCAAGTCATTTTTTGGAACAAGAAAAACAAACTTGGTTAAGATTATTAATGAGGCAATAATTCGAATCCTAATTCGCCAAATTTAGCGAGTGCCATAGCACTTTTTCTTCAGTTTGGCACCAAAACATGTTAGAAAATCAGTATAATATTAGCCAAATATTCTATTTTCCTTTTAAATAGTCATTAAATTACGGCTTTAGAATCACAAAAAATCCTGGCCATAATCTTATTGGCTGAAGAAATGGTTTTTGCCTTTCTTGAAATTCATCAAATGAAATCCATTTCTTGACGATGCTTTTGGCTCTGAAGGAGCGTCCAAAAATTATTTTTGCATTTCGTTTGCACTTAGCCTTAATTACACTTACACTTAATTGAAACTGTAACACGAGTTCGTATTTACTCAACAGTAAGCAGACGTTGTTCCTATCTATCGTGGTACGACGAGCTTTATTTATAATTAATGAGTGATCCAATTCCAGTTTCCCAAATTTAATATAATAAAAAACACCCAAAATATAACACTATCTTATTTTTTTTTAATTAATCGAATATTTGGTATAATTAATTAATTATGGAACATTATGTCAGGTAAGTGTGCGCTTCTGGACCTTCTGCTGCAGTTGATTCGTTCGAGGTAATTTTAAATGACTTTTTCGTATGTTTCGGGGGCTATCTTGGCTATAAGTTGGTGGATGCTAATTTTTAGGTGTTCCTGTTGGCGTAGATGTGACTCTTCACATATATCTTTAACATAAATATCTTCGATTTTATGCCAAAAATAATCGGTTAACATACTCCTATAGAGCTCGTCTTTGACTCTTACTATCTGACCTTCATCGTCTTCAAAAAAGAAAGGCTCAATTACGCCGCCTGACCACAGTTTGATTTCGTATATCACGTGAGGATTTTTCTCACCCCATATGTGGCAATTTTGTTTATTAACATATCCAGAGAGTTGGAATGTGCCTCATCAGACAAGAAAATTTATTTTGAAGAATCAGCTGCTCTAACAACCAATCTGCGCAAATTCTATGCTGTCTATGATCTCGACTTCAGTTTTTGTGTTAACTGAATTTTATACGAATGTAGGTGCAATCCCTAGTGCAAAATGTGCTAGAGAGAGTCATAAGAAAGGCCCAAAGTCTGCGAGCGGCGACAAATCAATAATTTCCGGTCTCTAGCCACACTACCTCCCGCAGCAGCAATATTCTCGGCTGAACGTGCTTATACTATCTCCAATGTTTCCAGTTCCCTCAATTTTTTTCACTACGTTGCGAATCGTTGCTTCAATAGGACGATTAAGTTGACTATAATCGTCCCATAAACATTAATACACAGTTCGTACAGAATTGTTATTGCTGTAGAACAATTGGACAATTTTAGCACGTTGAGCGGCGGTCAAGCGATCCATTTCGTAAAAGTGTATCAAACACAAGCCGTCAATGACAACTTCTAATTTACAATGTAGCCAATATAGGAAATTCGAATTGGATCACCCACCCATTATTTAAATGTGGATTCAAAATATTGTGTACTAATTGGGTTGAGATGCTTATGGCATTAGCTATCTCACACTTTCATGCGGCGGTCGCTACAAAACTATAATCGTCCCATAAACATTAATACACAGTTCGTACAGAATTGTTATTGCTGTAGAACAATTGGACAATTTTAGCACGTTGAGCGGCGGTCAAGCGATCCATTTCGTAAAAGTGTATCAAACACAAGCCGTCAATGACAACTTCTAATTTACAATGTAGCCAATATAGGAAATTCGAATTGGATCACCCACCCATTATTTAAATGTGGATTCAAAATATTGTGTACTAATTGGGTTGAGATGCTTATGGCATTAGCTATCTCACACTTTCATGCGGCGGTCGCTACAAAACTATTGATTTTATTAATCATTTCTGGAGAAGTTACTGTAATTGAAGGCACTGCATGTTCAGCATCTTTTGTGCTCATATGACTACTTTTGAAAGCAGCGACCTACTTACACGGTCACTGCTTTTAAAGAGGAGTTCACGCTAGGTGTTTTCATCCGTCCTAGTATTGCATTTGGACCTTGGTGATCCCACAAACCCGAGCTTGGCCCACCAAGTCAGTGCTTGCAGGCAGCGAAATTGGTAGATATGTTTGCTTATCGCACAATCCAACCAGTGACCATTAAGACTGGTACCGTGGGCGTCAAGAACTCCCCGGAGACATCACCTTCAAGCATAAGCCTCTGAGATAGACTTGGGGCAGTGATTCAAAGCTCGAGCGGGCTAAACGTGCTTTTTCGTCGCCAGGTGAGCAGCATATCTGCTGTGGGGATTTAGATAGGTCCCTCCTATAGGTGGCTGTAATGAATGGGCCCACTAGGGTAGGTGTAACCACATTACTCATATGACTGCTTTTGAAAGCAGTGACCTACTTATGAATCATTCCATGGGAATCAGGAGATTCATCATAGGATTTGTATAACTTTTCTTCAGTTTATTTAATGTTTTTTTCACGTAAAAATAATATTTAATTAACACAGAAAATTATTTTTCCTTCATGTTTACACGAAAAAGAATAGTTTACTTTAAACGTTTGTAAAAGCTTATCTATGTAATATATTTGGCCGAAATTTTGACAGTAGTCTTCCAAAGCAGGACTGAACTCAAAAGCATGATGAAAGTGTTCCTAACATTTTAAAAATCTCTCTTCTATTAAATCAACCTCGTATATTGTATATAAAAAGAATTATGTTATAAGTTATAAGAGTTATAAGCGTCGTTTGTTATTTTGCATTTCAAAGGAAATGCCAGTGATTATAATTTATATGGGTGACTATTCTAATTGACGAGATTTTTAAAATGCGATCGTGATAATGGAAACAAAAACCGGACATGCCATTCAATAAATATGACAAACAACTTTTCTTCATGAATACTAGTAGCGCTTAATCGAGGATATACTTTCGATTTAATTACCCAGTGAGTAAATATTTTTGCAAGAAATATATTAGGGTCTTTTTTAATTTCTAAGAATGTTCACTAATTTAGCTTTAAGTTTAATATTTGCTTTTGAAAATGGAAATTAGGGTAGCTAATTTGGTTATTCCGGGATTATACATATATATATATATATATATATATATATATATATATATATATATATATATATATATAACTTACAAAACGAAGAAATTGCGACAACTAATTTATGTCTTTCTTGATTATAAACGTAGCCCTTATGAAGGTGACAAATTCACCGAAAGCTTGGAATAAATAAAAAAAGTTTACTTTAATTCCCCCTTTTGACTGCGATTCCCACTACCGTTTACTAATACAGAACTACAGTCACAAGAACCACATACTATATGATATATATATGTTTTCTTTTAGGTTTCCACGGGTAGTAGTATGTGTTTTAACTGGGTTCCGAGTTTGCTTCCGCGTTTCCACTGTTTGGTCTTTGTAAAGACCGGTGCTAGTTTCTGGACAACGTTTAGTTACAATCACATTTGCCATCTTCAGGTCGACGATAACTGTCTGCTTCTGCTTCTGGTTACTCGTAAACTTTACTATTTACAAAATTCTACTGGATTTACTGTTAGCGTATACAAAGAATTGCTGCTTTTTTTTGTGAATGGAACAGTTGATCAAGAAATTCCCAATACATTGTTAAAGACTGGCCAATTAGGGCTAATTATATTGCTGGACAAAAGAATATACTTCATAAGTCACTAGTTTAACCTGATAAAATACTTCTACCACCATTACCCATAAAATTAGGTTTGATGAAAGCAGGGGATGAAGATGGCCGTGGACTCCAATACCTTGAACAAAAATTTCCCAAAATCGCAAAAGTTAAAGAAGGAATTTTCGTAGGACCTCAAATTAAACTTCTACAAGATAAAAATTTTAAAGAAACTTTAAGTGACTTGGAGCGTGTTGCTTGGAATGCTTTTAAAAATGTGACCCGCAATTTTCTATGAAACAGAAAATCTGACAGCTATATAGAACTTGTGAATGAACTTCTTAGAAATTACCATAAATTGGGCTGTTACATGAACATTAAAATACATTTTTGCCACCCGCATCTGGATTACTTTCGGCCGAACATCGGTTTCATCAAGACATTTATGTTATTGAAAATCGTTATCAGGGCAAGTGAAACAGTGAAATGATGCCTGATTATTGTTGGACATTGATTCAGAAAGTGCCTAAGAATAGTATAAAAGAAAAGTAAAAAGAAAAGCATTTTAAACAAGACGATACCATAGAGCTCTATTCAATGTACATCCTTAATTAATATTATTTCATTGACTTGGTGTGCCAGAATAAATTTGTTGTTATTACTATTGTTGGAACTATGAAAGAAGCGAAAATTTTCTATAGTTTCTAACAAAAAATTAAAAAAATTAAAATTTGTTGACCAGTCTAATTAATCATTTTAAATTAATGCTTTTACAATTATTCTATAATTGTAAATAGAGGAATTAAATAAATGTAAGAGCTTTTCACGATTTAAAAGGGGTATTTGGCGAACTTCAGAATTAAAATTTTTATAACTGATTTCATAGCATTAGACTCTTTAATATTTATTTTATAGATACGGTCTATAGCGATTATGTATAATTGCTCTCATATCCATGTAATTTTAACTCGAAAAATAAATATTTTCATTGGAAAATATTGGAGAGATTAACAAGTAAATGAAAAAAAAATAAAAATGGAATACTATATATACGGAAGACTATAAACTATATAAAATTAAATAATAAAATATTAAATCCACTTCGCAATATATTTTCCCACTAAAACTAATGAAAGCATACACTTATAATTCATTAACTGTATATACTTTACTAAAACTATACTCTATTTTTAAAGTAGAGAGACGAATTTCTGAACAGACCACTTTGACAGTGAAATCTCATTGGTTGAAAGCATGGCCAAATTGCTTTCAACCAGTGAGATTTCACTGTCAAAGTGGTCTGTTCAGAAATTCGTCTCTCTACTTTAAAAATAGAGTATAAGTGATGTCGATACATAATTTATACAATATTGATTTTGCATTTCTTCTTTAGAGATACAATTTACTCAGACGAATATCCTTGAGAGGGGGCTTTGAACTATGTACGTATGTGTTATAATTATTAATATATGTGTATGTTACAATTAAAATTTCCGCGGTTTCTTCATCATATCTAGTGTTACATAACAAAATTATTTTCAATTTCCAATATCGTTTCGTTAGAAATTTTTTTTAAATATAAATAAGTGTAATATGAAGACAGTTTGCTAATTTAAACATCAATTAAATACATAAATACTTTTATTTTTTACGGGCTACTGAAATACAATTACAATGATCTACAATTTATAAGAAAAGGAAATTGAAAAACCAGTAGGTTACGACCCTTCAAAAGCAACAACAAAAGCTTTGCTTTGCCAAAGCATGTAAATACTGGAGTATTAAATTGAGCTAATAATAAACATATTCAACACGGCCTAGAACCGTCTAGAAAAACGTCGATGGAGATGAATCGAAAAAATCGAGAGAATATACGAAAGTGTTTGCCTTGGATATAAATAGCACTGAGTTCATTGAACGAGCAATCGTCGTCGAGTTGATATTGTTATATAAATAATTATATATAAATATTATGTAATAAATACTATTATTATCAGTTATTAGTTATTAAATATTATTTATTTAGTGCGTACTAATATTAATATAGTGTGTGTTTAAATTACCGTTAGTTTTACTTAAAAGAACCCAGAAAGACAAGTATTTTACAAAATCATACATTACATGCCAAAAATATAGTTTTCCATCGTCGCCTTCCAATTTTTACGAAAAGGGTAAAAATATTTTCAAAAATTATTATGAATATATGTACATACAAGGGCGGATCGATATATAAGATCTCCAGTAACCACATTGTATGAGGAGTAGGGATGAAAGCAAGTTCGAACCAGCAAATGGTAATTTCGAGTATCTTTCTTAGCATGCAAAGTTTCCTTATCCTTGCGTACCGTCGTTGAGTAACCATGAGTTCGATTTCTGAGATGCGTACCAAGTAACTATCCGTGATAATTTTAACACTGAAAGTTTGTGCACTCACCTAAATTTACAACCGTTTTGAAAGCTATTTATGGACACGATTGTATTGATGTGATGAATATTCGACGTGGAAAACTATCATTGAGGCGTAATGAAGGTGTTTGACGAAAAGCGATTTGGTCGACCAATATCAGTGACGCATGAAATTATACGATCGAACCGATAATTGATAGATAAACATGAAACTCAAAGACGATGTGCTCATAGTGGCAAATGTACAAAATATAATTATATTAAATGCACTGTACTTTATAATTGATTATACATTCCAATACTGCTTGTTTGTCTATAAACTTTAGTCCATAAATATGAATAATAATTATATATTTTATATTATAATAGTGAATAAATAATGTTTTAATTGTGTACACATTTTGATAATGCTTCTTTCTAGCGTATAATATAACACACATTAAAACAAAGCCTGTTGCGGTGGAAACAATCAAAAAATAAGTTACGAGCTAATATTTGAATTATTATTAATTAAAATAATTTCCTTAAATATAAATAAAGGGTTAAGCAATTAAACGATGAATATTAAGACAAAAGAATAGTTACCAACTTTCACATTTTTAAAATATAAATAATAATTTAAATTCTTTGAAGAAGGCAGTAATTGCCGAAACATGTAAGTGTTGAATTATTTTATATATATATACATATTAAAGTAAAACAGACCTTAAATCTCTCACTAAGTAAATCTCCTATATATATATATATATATATATATAATTTATACATATATATATATATGAAAAATGTGTGAAAGTCATATACATTCGGAATGTGCAGATAAGGGTATTTCATAGTTTTTACTAATCATCAGGACACATTATCCGAAAATAGGCATGCCTTTCATTTCTATACTTTACTGCGTGTTATATTTACTGCGTATATATATATATATATATATATATATATATATATATATATATATACGAATTATGAAAAACGCAATGTAAATGAGAATTAATAAGTATTAAATTCCCACATTACATGCAATTGCCGCTATAATTTGTTGTATTAATTTCTACAAATGACAAAGTCACATTTGCCTAAGAATGCAGACACAACAACACGTCGCGGCACCAACCGTCCAGGTTGTCCGGGCAAATGAAAAATGTGTGACAGTCATATCCATTCGGAATGTGCAGATACCAGTATTTCATAGTTTTTACTAATCATCAGTACACATTATCCGAAAATAGACACGCCTTTCATTTCTATACTTTACTGCGTGTATATATACGAATTATGAAAAACGCAATGTAAATGAGAATTAATAACTATTAAATTCCCACATTACATGCAATGGCTGCTATAATTTGTTGTATTAATTTCTACAAATGACAAAATCACATTTGCCTAAGAATGCAGACACTTTTGTGTCTGCATTCTTCCAGGATAAATATAGCAGGTAAATATACCAAATTTATTTGTTAAAACACCTTATTCTCTTTCCAAAACTTTAATATTTGATTACTTTCAGCTTAATAATGGTCACCAATATTGACTTATATATGGACAATACCCGATATTATGTAATAATGATAATTACACACTTTTCTGGATCGGATGCTTGTTTAAATGTCAGTTATGTACTTTATCTTTAAATATTTACTAGTTTTAGATTCTATTTTGTTATTTTACTGTTTTTTATAAATTTTAAAATTGCTTATTTGGAAATGTGTACTTTTTGTAACAGCAGTCATAAATATCTCTTTTAAAAAAAGGTTTTTTCTCTGCATGGCAACTGTAGAAATTTCTTAAAAATTAATTTTTCTTTTTTGTTTTTTATTTTCTGAATATAATAGCTATAATTTAAATACTTTTCTTCGGTGAATAGTTTTTTCTTAATTTTCTTCAAATTACCATATCCTTTGTATTAAGTATTTGAATAACAAATACTATTTTATTTCACATAATTTTCAATATGTACCTGCCATGTGTTTTGGTGTTATTTGTAATTGTCAATTAACAAGAGTCATTCTAAAGTCGTTATACAGTTATGTACAAAATATTTGAAAATTAATTTTTTAATCATAATTGGTTTTAGAATTCTTGATTTAACGCGATAAATAAATATAATGAATGCTTTATTGCCAGAATAAAATAAATATGTAAATTAGAATACAATTAATCTCGGTATCAAAATAGAAAAAAATACTTAAGATTTTACAATTCGGTTACATTAAATTCTCTTATGTTTTATTGTTGCTATCTTGTTGGATATTACTATTTGTTACCTGTTCACTGTTCTTGATATTTGTTTTAGGGTCAACTCTGCCCTACTATATATTTATATAGTAGATTAAATTAATCGACGATTTAAGGTCTGTTTTACTTTGATATGTATATATTTAAAACAAGCTTACATGTCTCGATACATAGTGCCTTTTTCAAGGAAATTTAAGATATAAAATTTTATATTGAAAAAGAATTATCTACTTCAACACCCTACCCTGTATCTCTTTAACACGAAACATTTACTTAGGAAAACTAGACTCAAAATTCGTATTTTTAAGTCTATTATTTTCAAATGTTGTATAGTTATGTATGAGACACTTGTGTGATATATTATTAGTTTGTAAAATATAACTATGCATAAATTAAGTTACGAAATTAACTTTTCCTTAATTTGTAGTAATGACTGCTATAGTATAACTACCATTAAACAAAATACTTTTAAAGTATCTCTGGCAAATTATTTTAGATATTATAGTCAATCATAATTAAACTATATTAATATAATAACATGAAAAATTAGCTAATTAAGTAATTTTCGACCTATGCTATTTATTATTCTTCAATACCTTTTCGGTTATTTCGACATTGTAAATTCATATTTTGCGTCAATAAGTAATTAGAGCGTTTAATAAACATTAAAAAAATATATTTATTTTGTATCTATCGCCTTTTCTATTTACCACTTTATTCATTATCTTTTCGATCTCATTCAAATAACACAGGTCTACAAAATTAAACTTTTTGACAGATGTTTTTATTTTGAAAACTGATTTTATATAATTTTGGTAGGCTGATTTCAAAAATTCTATGCATTTATTTGTATCACGTAAGGCTTTTTTGCAAATATTAAATGAAAAAAAACGGTATTTCTAAAAAAATTTATTTGTGTATTGAGTAAAAAGGTGGAATACAAGTTAAAAAAGTGGAAAAAATACTTTACTCAGTCTTTTTTAAGTGAAATCTTTGTCTTTTTGCCAGAAAGCTGCGTTGTCCGGACATTCGGTTGTATGTTTTTAAGGGCATATCCCGTTTTAACATCCAGCAGTAGTCCGCCATCATCGTTATGCTCCATCTGCCTTGGTATCGCCGTTCCATTTCTTTAATGTCTTGGTGAAACCTCTCTCCCTGTTCTTCGCTAACTAAGATTTTCAGGAAAATAGTTCAAGTGTGAAAACAGGAAATGCACTTTCAAACTCATATTACAACCTAGACGATGAAAGTGTTGTAACATATTTTGAACAATATTTTCGTAGTTTTCGTCCTTAGAGTTCCCAAGAAACTTATCAATTACTTCTATAAATGAAACCCAGGCGTTTTCTCGACATTGGTCATTGTGTTTTGAAAATCCTTGTCTTTGCATAATGTTCTTATCTGCGGCCCAACTAAAATACCTTCTTTTAACTTGGCATCGGATAAGGCTGGAAATGTCTCGCACAAATATTTAAAACACTGTCCATTTTTGTCTAGGGCTTTAACAAACTGCTTCATCAAGCCAAGTTTGATATGGAGAGGAGGCAGTAAAACTTTTTTGGGATCAACCAAGCTATCTCTTAATACATTTTTGCTACCAGGTGTAAGGCTTGTTCTAGAGGGCCATTCTATTTGAGTCCAATGTCTATACCTTGCTCGACTATCCCACTCACAAATACAGCATGGAAATTTTGTATAACCTCCTTGTTGTCCTAGTAGCATGCACAGCACTTTAAGGTCACCACAAAGCATCCACTGATGTTCTTGGTAGTTTATTTTCTTTAAAAGAAGTTCAAAATTTTCATACGTTTCCATTAAATGTACCGAATGGGCAACGGGAACCGAGGCCAGCTCGTTACCATTGTGCAATAAAACGCCTTTTAAACTACGCTTACTTGAGTCAATAAACAGGCGCCATTCTTCTTTTACATACGGCACATTTCCTAATTTTGAAATTAAGTCAGGAATATTGTTGCAATACACTAGCGGTCCGTCTTGAGTAAAATATTGACATAACTCTTTTTTGCGATCCCGGTAAAAGCTTGATGTGACGCCAGGTGCCAGTAAATGTTTCTCACGAAGTCGGGAGGGTAACAATTCGGATGCATCCTTTGGAAGGTGCAAATCTATAATTAAATCATTTAGTTCGCTCTGGCTAAACACTTCGGGCTCTCTGAAATCTGGTGTGAAATCTGAGTCATCTGGGTCGCAATTAGATTCCTGTGATTCTGACGATATGACGTTTTCTAGTGCTCTTGGGGCGGTAGGTATCGGTACATCTGGTCCATCAGGAACTGGTCGAATAGCAGAGTCAAGATTGGGATACACAATTTGTTTCTTATTTTTTCTGTTGAATCCTTGAACATTACACGAACAAAAATAACAATCATCACTGTGATTTCTAGGCTCTCGCCATACCATAGGAACACCAAAGCTTAAACATTTCTTCCTAACTTTTTGCCATTTCCTTGATGCTTCATCGGAAACGGAACAAACAGTATGAGGAGCCCAGGACTTGTCTTGGTCGCCAATTTTTACACCAAAATAAGCGTGGTATACATTTTTCACAAACGAAGTTATAGTTTGCCGCTGCTTTACTACGACATAACTACCACAGATATAACAAAAGTTATTCGGATTGTTCACACAATGTCTCTTCTTTCCATATTTATACGTTCTAGAACACTTAAAATACGTGGAACAAACATATTCTTGTCATAGATATGTATATTAATAAATTAACATTTTTAAGATATAGAGCGCTATAAAAAAAAATTACGTGATAGAGCAAAAATATGGCGTTTTTTGGAATAAGGGCCCCCAAACATATACAAATTAGCAAACAGCTTTCAAACATCAAAATCACTGTAGACCTGTGTAATTCAATAATTAAAAGTATATATGGACTGTATTACTTAAATTTAAGAAATGTTAAGATGTAATGCTATTTTATTTATACAATGTTAAGTAATGACTTCCAAATTTAATTTCTAGAACTAATATAAATAAGCAAATCAAGTTCGCTTATTTAGGCACAGTTTTTTTAATACCACTCTGGCTATTAAAGCAAGGAACAGCTCACATCTTAGATATGTTTATGTATCATTTATCCCTCACTACAAGGGGTGCTATAAAAGTACATACTTGGTATTTAGTCAAATCAAGATAAGTTGAAAGGAACTATACGAGCTTTCACACAATAAACATATATTATCTGTATGAAAACCGATACCAAATTACTAAATTATTTGGTTAAATTCTTTGAAACATACTCATGCTAAATGTACGAGTATATTAGAATTTAAGAGATTTACACAATTATACTATTACTTTGTAAAATACGAGCTCTAACAATATAAGGTTCAGACGATATTGACTTTTGCAGCTAGTTGTTCCCAATTTCTGCTAGAAATACTAATTAGTGTTTTTCTATTTATAAGTTCATTAATATACAGTGTAAAGTCACTTCCGACATAAAAAATATTACTTAAAGTGAGACGTACGAGTTTTACAAGAGGAACATGACAAACCAACCATTTTACATTGGCAACTTAATGTTCGGACGACTACAATTGTGGATTAATTTACATTCTAGTTTACATGACAGTATGTCAAATTTGACAGTTATCACTTCGACAACTGTTTATTTATTGTTACGATCAATTTGTGTCCGGAAAAGTGTATCGTGATAAAGCCACCTTGGAGAAACAGTATGCGCACAATCGCAAACAATTTGAATTTGGCAAAATCAACTGTAGTAGACATTATTAAATGTTATGGCGAGACGTCCGGTTACGACATTCGGGGTAAAAGTACAGGGAAACCCAAGAAAATGACACCCAGAATGAGAAGTCATCTCGTAAAAATGAAGTCACCGCGGAGCCACGCTAAAAGAGAGAATGTCGTTCTTAAAGCAGAAACTAATGTGACGATTTCACGAACATATCGCAGGCAGTGGATACATAAGTCCGGCCTCAGTTTTTATAAGGTAAAAATGAAAAAAATATCTATTTTAATTTCGTTAGATTTGAATTTAATATTAAATATTTAACTGTTAACGAAAATTCAAAAGAAAAACCATCTAACATGGGTAAAGTCCAAGTTATCTTGTACACTAGAAGATTGGTTCAAAATCGTGTTCAGTGATGAATCCAAATCCGAGATCTTTATAGGTGATTGTAGAAAACGAATTATTCATAATAGATCGAAAGGTTTTCATATGGATTGTCTAAAAAGGACTGTAAAATTCGCAAAGACTATATTGATATGGGGATGTGCGAGGCAAATTCAGAAGGTAGTACCCGTTTACTCATACAGATGGCGTTACTGATCCACTTAAAAGCAAAGCGACGCAGAAGTCAACAATGTCATCGTAGAAAGAATTCGAGTTCTTCCGGTGCGTGGTGTGAGTTTTGTGACTGTTTTCAATGGCGCATATGAAAATCCCACCAAATGCCAAGTGTGATCCATAATCCGTTTTTTTAGTGCGGAAAACGTTCGTCAAAGCTAAATTCATCGCAGAATTACTGAAGTATACGGTAAACAGTGGCTGTGTCAGCTGTCAAGCGCTGGGTTCTAAATTTCAAAGAGGGAAGAGATAATCTGTTCAATGAAGAGCTGTCAGGTCGTCTTTCCTTTATCACCGACAATCTGAAGAAACATGTCGATGAAGGAAGATCGACGCGTAAAACTTAATGAAATGTGTAAGCAATTTCCTCAAATTTCATGATTATTGTTACATGAAATCGTGACGCACAATCTGAATTAGAGAAAAATTTGATCGTGATGGATACCCAAAATGTTTGCCGGCGAGCATAAAAGCAATCGCGTGGGTTCAGCGTTGTCGATTTTGACTAGTTACGAGCAACAGGGCGATGCATTCTTTAACCAAATTGGAACGGGATAAAATCTGGGTGTGCCGTTTTACGCTTGACGCCAAATGCAGGTCCATGGAGTGGCATCATCCAGGATCACCAACGAGGCCGCGCAAGTTTGAGCAATCGTTTTTCACGAAAAAGGTTATGGCCTTAATGTTGTTGGACCGAAAAAGTCGCTTGTTGGTTGATTTAATGCCCTGAAGGACGACTAGCAATGCGGATGGATGCTGTGAAAAACTTTAGAACCTGCGTAAGGCCATCCAAAAAAGGCGAGGAATACTGACACTTGTTCTTTTACATGACAATGCTCATCTCCACATGGCTTGAAAGGCTAATGACCTTCTTCGGAAATTCAAGTGGAGGTTTCTGATCACCCTCCGTATAGCCCTGACTTGGCTCCAAATTTTAAATTATAGCCTCCTTCCTAGTGAATAAAACCTCTATCCATATGGAAATTTCATATTTCAACAGGATGGCGCATCCTGCCTTAGCCAAATCGTTTGCAGATCATGACATAAGAGACCTGCCATGAACTTCCAGCAGTCCAGACCTTAATATTACTGAAAATTTGTGGCATCATATGAAAAGATACGAAGATATATATTATATTGGTGCTCTGCAGCTGTTCGCTTCACAGGTGCACATCGAGGAAGATCGTCCAGACTGAAACTGTGCATCGGCTGAGTGCGGGGACAGTTTGTGAGTGTGCGAAACTGATAATTATCAGTGAGTGCGGAAAATCATATAATGTATAAGATTTTGACATATCCAGGCTTATCCATTATATGATTTTGGGGATGTGTTATGGATTTTTCCCTAATTTATATTTAAAATTTAATTATATATGAATGTACATAATTCCTAGATATCTGTGTATATCCGATGTGTTTTAAATCTCACATGTGAGATAAAAAACTGGTGTTTTTTGGTTATCGATCTCATGTTTGAAAGGCCTAGAGTAAAAATTCTGGGAGATTCACATCTGAATTTATCCGGGAATGTTGTAGTGATTGATATATTTAATATTTAATTAGTACGGGTTGTTCTTTGAGTGTGACCATAGTTATGGTAGTTCATATTTATTCCCGATAATTATACGAGTTTGGTTTTCTCGTAATTTTGTTTTTGTAATTGATTAAACAACGTTGTCGAGAAAATGTGTCTCCTATAAGTTTTATGTAAGTAAATTTACATGCTTAAGACGTCTTAATTAGAAAAGCTTTGAAAAGTAATTTCAATTGTGATAATATATTTAGTTCGGAGTCTTAATTAGTAGTAATAAATAATAAAGAATATTTTTAAAATTTCTAAGTAATAAAAAATTATAACTGAAAATTTTGCACGTTGGGAAGTCAAGGTATTTTTTTTCATGTGTTTGATGTTTGCACATGCGTAGTTTTGAACGTGTTTTATATTTGTTTATACAGTGTGGTTCTCTGGGGAGAAATTAAAAATAAACTTTGTTATTTTAGATAAGTTGATCGGAGTCATAGAAGAAGTTTTAATTCACCTAGCTGTCATATTCAGTGAATTGTTTTACCTCGAAGTATATTGTGTACTTTATCTTTATACTTTATAAAGATAGTTTTTTTTTCTTTTTTGATTTTTTTTGTATTAAATATTCATTTAAATTTTATTCTGTCTTTGATTTTATGCTACTACTACCTTTACTTTTGTTTATTATTGAAATAAGTAACTTAGAAAATATAAGTAACTTATATTAAACTTTTGTGATCAATTCACTGGCGCTCAATTCATGTTTAACAGTTCCACGATTTTCCGATTGGAACTCTGAGAAGAAAGAAGTCCAATTTTTTGGAAATTAACTGGCTGAGTATCATAGTTGGGTAGATTAGTTGTGGATGGCGGTGCAGTAAATATATAAACCACAATTCATAGCAATATGTATAAATTAGCCTAAAATTAACTTTTCCTTAATTTGTGGTAATGGCAGTGTACCTGCTATTAAATAAAATGCTTTTAAAGTATCTCTGCCAAATTATTTAATATATTAGTCGGGTATAATTAAACAATATTAATATAATAACAGGAGAAATATTAGCTAATTAAGTAATTTTCCGGCTATTCTATTTATTATTCTTATTACCAATATCTTTTCGGTTATTTAGAAATACTTATTCCAAATATAAATAGACATTTTGCGTCAATATGTAATTAAAACAAATATATATAAAAAAATCGATATTTATTTTGTATAAGTACCACTTTTTTTAGTTACCACTTTACTCATTATCTTTTCGATCTAATTAAAATAATTCCATAGTGTTGATGTTTACGTACATATCTATTATTAATTTCAATGGTGTATATTCGTTCTTGGAAATACGATTTCTCATTAAATACTTTAATAACTCTCCACTGAGACCGTAAGTATAAATACCAAATTGTGTGCGTATTTTGGCAATAGGTAACATCTTCAGCAGTGTCCCTAAACTGATAAATGATGTATTAATTTTCAATTTTCAGGTGAATTGTACCAATTATGGTATGCATGCAATTAAGATACAAAATTAATTATATCGCTAATTGGTGTTTTAAATTTACATTTTGAAATCGAATAAATACTCAACCGTAACGAGAATTTATTGTTGTTGTCAGCTCATTAATTTGTAACATTTACATATTATTATTCTAGCAAAACTAGGCATTTGCCTATATTTACTGAAATACACGGGTTATAAAATCGTTATATTGGATTACGTTTGACTTCACAATTTTCGATTCATTTGGAAATTATGCGATCATTTTGAATGATAATGTTTTCAACTTTTGTAAACAGGTTCAGATCAATTATAGACATTTTAAGGCATTTTTTTCAAATACATTAGCTGATATTATGTATCGAGTTTCTACATATAAAATGTCGGATTTGATAAATAAAATTTAAATACTTTTACTGTTTATATTTAATTTTATGAAAACAGATTAATACCTATTAATCAAATTCTATAGATTTAAACACATTACTGTTAACTACTAAGAAGAGCACAAATTCAATATATATTAAAAAAATACGAATAACTCGAGTTGGGGAAGGCTCCGACAACGATTTTAATTTCCTAAGTACAAAATAAAATTAAAAACATTTTGGCCATTTGTAAAGAGTAAAAAGAAGAAATCCTCATGTATTCCTAGTGTTATGAACGGTGAGGATGGCGATTTATTTCCTACT
This sequence comes from Melolontha melolontha, assembly GCA_935421215.2. Lineage (NCBI taxonomy): Eukaryota > Metazoa > Arthropoda > Insecta > Coleoptera > Scarabaeidae > Melolontha > Melolontha melolontha. The sequence goes on along the minus strand of OW285241.1, from coordinate 50,677,226 downwards.
CCATCACATGTCACATGTCACATGTCGCGAACACTTTTCAAGGTTACTTTCCTGTCAACCGTTTATTAATTGTACTTATGCTAAGCCTATTAGTATGGTAACCTTCCTTGAGGAATCCGATGTGATGCGAGCCTTAAAAAGTTTGAAAAATAAATACACAATGGGCCATGACAACTTGCCTAGCTTTCTAATTAAGGACTGTACTATCGGCTTTTCCTAACCTTTCACGATTTTACTTTCAACATCTAGTTTTCCCATACATAAAGGAAATAGTAGCCTAATTAATAATTATCGTCTAATAGCAGTCATAAATAACTTCAAAAGATGTTTTTATTATTATATATTTTCGTAATTTCGCCAAATTTTATCTAATGATCAGCATGGCTTCATAAATAAGCCATCAACTGCAAAGAACTTGTCTGTTCTTGCTCAATAATATGCCTAGATAATAATGAACAAGTCAATGTCGTCCATACTGACTTCTCTAAAGCGTTCGATCGTATAGATGACGAGATACTCTTAATCAAACTTGATTTAATTGGTTTTATCCCGGCTTTATCCATACTGTTTCGAACTTATTTGTGTGACAGAACTGAATATGTTTATTATAATGGTTACCCATTTAAATGCTCTTCGCCGACTTCGGGGTGGCTCACGGAAGCAACCTTGGTTCGTTACTTTTTCTAATTTATATAAATGACTTGTATGATGTACTCGAGTGCCACAAATTACTATTTAATGACGAGCTGAAGCTTTAATTAATGTCGAAGGCAGTGGCGGCTCTTGATGACGTACGATGTGAGCTGCTGCACGGATGAGACTGCTTCGTTTAAGCTTTCATATATACAGAGAAGCAAGTAACCGTACCGAAATCTTCCGAAATAGTTCGAAGTAGTCTCATCCGTGCAGCAGCTCACATCGTACGTCATCAAGAGCCGCCACTGGTCGAAGGTAATTGCGTCTTTCTTCAGAAACATATAGATGTGCTAAATTCCTGGTGTGTTGTTAATATGTTAGATATAGGTATATGTAAGTGCAGTGTGTTAACTTATACTCGAAGGAACAATCTACACATATTTTGTTAGAGTTATAAACAGTCACCTTTAACCCGTTATACTTCGATTAAAGATTTAGGTATCACATTTAATGCTAAACTATCATTTTCTGAGTATACCTTAAATACAGTTTTTCCTCGCTCGAGAATTTGGAACTTATTATACGGAAGTCGAAAATTTTCTCTTCAATGCTATTGTCCTACTTTATTTTAATTTTGTTCGACCTAAATTGGAATATGTATCATTAATATAGTCGATTTTCTGTACAACATACATTAATTTTTTGGAATCCATTTAGCGAAATATCTACATTTCAAACATACTGGATTTTATCCACTTCAAGGTATTAGCGACATCGTGTTACTGGATACCTATCGGTTCGATACCTTAGAAAACCGCAGGCGTCAAAATGATCAAAAATTTTTGTTCAGCCTGCTCTACGATGGCATAGATGCAAGATAGGCGAACAATATTAAACTTGTAGTTCCGCAATATAACAGCTAACTATGCAGCATATTTTATTATTCTATGGCAAGAATATTTTGATGAACTCATCAATATTTCGTGTGTCCTATATGAGGGATATTTGAAATGTTTCCGGTCTTTTTAACAAAAGCACATATTTCGAAGCAAAACAAAATTTATTTTTCGACGCAGTCTCCCTGCAACGCGATACATTTAGTCCAATGTTTTTCCTAGCCCTATAAACAGTCAGAAAAAAATTGCTTGTTTAAACATGAAAAATACTGATTTACAGCGTTTTCAACCTCAGCATTTGACCCATATTTTTTCCACCGAGATATCTTTTCAAATTAGGGAACAGGAAAAAGTCGGGTGGGGGTTAGATCTGGCAAATAGGCTGGATGCGAAAGAAATTCAAACGTAAATTCGTTAAATTTTGACATCGCAACCATGCAAGTGTAAACCCGAGCGCTATCCTGGTGGAACATGATTTTTGCCAAATGTGAACGATTCTTCATAATTGTGATCTTTAATTTACCTAACAATGCAGCGTAGTACTGTCCGTTGATTGTTAAACCCTTTGCAAAGCAGTCGACAAGTATTATTCCTCGTCTATCCCAAAAAATTGTCGCCATCACTTTCCCTGCAGAGAGAACTTCTTCGGAGTTGATTCTCCCACCGCTATCCACTGCATTGACTGCTGTTTGGTTTGTGGCGTATTGTTGTGTATCCAGGTTTCACCTACGGGTATCAAGTTTCAACAAACCAACTTTTAATGTCTGTGAGTGACGGTGCCACTAACACGCTTTCCTTAGGCCGATCTCTTATAGAAGAGAGTGGCAATCTGTTACATATAATATGTAAAATCCATGCTTTATACCTTGTGGCGCAATTGATATCTAAATGTTATCCACGAATAAATGCTTTAATAGCTCACACGAAGGCAGTGCTTCTAAAGTCCCCAAAACGTACAAAAAAATTTCACGAACTTTGTCCCAAAGTGCCTGAACCACCGCAGTCGATTACTAGGTGTTGGGGAACATGGTTAGAGTCTGCGTTTTGATGATGTAAAGAAGGTAGTTTTACAATTAGATCCGAGACACGCCGAAGCTATCAAGAAAAGACAGAAAATATTTGAAGATAGTCAGGTAAAAAGTGATTTAGAAACTATTCGCAAGAACTACTATGGACTAGCGGATGGAATTGAGAAATTACAAAATGATTCGATGTCGTTTGTGGATTCTGTTCAAATTGTGGATGATGTTCACTCACACCTATGTGCGGCGGAAGGCGAAAAGAATGAGCACCACTCTCTATAATGAATATTAAAAAATTATACTTACAATTTTAAAGCACGCAGAACAGTAGACTTTTCCCATATCTATACGTAGTTCTTTCTATGGCTTAACCCGCACTGACGATCTACTGACTTTAGGCATTTTACTAATAAAAATAAGTAAAATACCATAACACTACAATACACAAATTGATGTTATCTCTTCAAAAGCATAATCAGAAATAAAATTCAGAAATCGATTTATTATTTACCTACTCATATAAATCTAGGTACAATAAAACCCCTGTTAACGGTTTAAAATTATTTTTGAATTCTCGGAATTTAAGACTGAGAATATCCAAACTCTTGTACCTCATAAAAATTCTTTTTGGAGAACCGCAAAGATAATAAAATAAATTACTTCGTAATGGAAGATTTATGAAACTTTTTATCCTGAACTCTTGAAACGCCTGCCAAAGATCTACATTATTCAAAATTCCTTCAATATTAAGGATATATGGACATATTTAAAAATATGCATATAATATGCAATATATGCAAAATATGCGCTTTGCATATTTGGGTTACATGAATTATAACCTTCCTGAAGCTAATCTGCGTTTTTTTCTAAATTTCAACTTCTACTTTAAGGCTCTCCGTTATAATACTTATCTTTTTCGTAAACACTTTCATGTTTGGATTTACGTTCGCTTTTTCATCGCCTCGTATGCTAAGGTGTTTTAAGCTTTCGTTATTTTTTTGGTTTAAGCCTCTCAACTCTGCCTTTTATATTTTTCTTTTCATTATGTAACATATATTAGCATAATAACTTAATCTATATACATAAAAATCAAAAACATTTTATTTGTTATTTATAGACTCACAAACTACACAATCGATTTTAATAAAATTTTGTATGTGTGTTTCTTATGTTGTGTGAAAGGTTGTTATCATACTTTTTTCCAAATTTGAGTGGCATATATTAAAGAATTAACAATATGTGAAATTATGTGAATCTATACATCTAAATAAAAATTAAATGCTATTCGTTGGTAAGCGCATCACTTGAGAACGGCTAGACCGATTTCGCTAATTTTCTATTTTAAATGTTCGTAATAGTTCGAAAAAGGTTTGTTAGGGAAAGGAAAATTTGAAAAGTTGCCTGGAAGATTAGAAACTTCGGGAAAAACAGAAAAATGTTTTTTCTATGCGATTTTTATATGAACTCAAGACCATAACTCACGTAATACGAAAATTTGTTGACAAGGATTCAGATTTTCTCATACAAAGACAAATTTGTTGAAAGTGCGTAGAAAAATCTATTAAGTTGTTACAAGGATTACTTTAAATTTTCAAATATAGCATCACTTGATGTGGAACTGTCGTTTTCATCATCGAATAATATTTATTCCGCACACCGCACTCATTTGACTGAAACAAGTGTGGAAACATATTTAATGATTCAAATATTTAATAGATGCCACCCAGTTTGTGATTTCATGGAAGCTTTTTAAAACAGTAAGTGTTTCAGCACGTTATAGAATATATTTTTTATCATTATTTTATGTGTAAACATTCATTCGTCCGCATCGCCTATGCCCACTCATGTTACAAACATAAATGATGCGAGTGCGTAAACGTTACTGAACGCTCGCCTTGATACGGCCGCTAGGCTCCTCCACGTTGTTCTCCGCACTACACGGAAACTTGCCCTTCTTCGCCGACTCTAGTTATAAATGAAGAGGAAGCTTCACTGTAGCTTCACTTAGTCTAAGTCATATTTTATTTCCTGAATCTGTTTCCCTTTCAAATGAAGGAATTGTATCACTGCGTGATACCCAAGTTTGTCCATTGTAGAACAACGTGAACTGACAACTTTAGAAGACAAACTATGATCAATATGACTTGCAATTTTGATAGTTTACGTATGTTGGCCATCTATCGGACGGCGAAAGAATTTTTTTCTACAATTACTTTATGTCGCTAAGGCCGGAAATATTTCAAATATCTCTCGTATTTAATTGTTTAGTAGCCACACATGGTGATTGTGATATTAACCACATCAACCTCCGTTTTATTTAAGTCTCTTGATATCGAATAGTTATTATAATCATTTCGTGTATATTTTAGTCTTTCAAAATCTTGTGTGTCATTATGTATTTATTTTTCATGTATTATACACATATAAACATAATCTAAGAAGAACAATTTTCATTTTATTTGCTTGCTTAATATTTTCTTTTTTTTTTGCTTCGGTTTGGTTGCTAGGTAACCCATAAGCAAGTATCTGTCAAAAGTATCTTTTAAACATCCACAATTAATTAATGAATCTTAAAATGTCTTAAATATTAATTTTGTTTTGTTACTTCTTTCTGTGTTTTTGCGTTGTTTCACAAAAAAATTGACACCCATTGATAAGTATAAGCGTAAATTGTTTTAAAAGCAAACAGGAATGAACGAAATAGACGTTGTCATTTGCATTTTGACGAAATTAATAATGCAGATGGAATACTGGAATTTGAAGTAAGACACGTTGACGTAGCGGAGCGGCTAGGTACAACACAGAGCGCAATTAGCCGACTTTGGCGAAGTTACAAAAAAGAAAAAGAAAAAAAAAGACGCGTGACTACTGCTATTCAGGACCGGTACATCACAATTCAGGCTCGTCGACAGAGTTCAGTAACTGCCGAGTTAAGATCGCGTCTCCAGGCAATACATAACGTGACAGTCCACAAATCCTCAGGAGTTGTTTAAGAGAAGCTAATCTTCATTCCAGGCCATTAAACAAGGGAAATCCAGGACATCGAGTAAACTGGGGTTGAAAGCACTTAAACTGGACTTGAGAGCAATATCAGATACTCGCAGATTAAGAGTCTGGCGCAGCAAGGCTACAGCATAGCCAGGAAGTGCAGATCTACCGAAGTGGTATTGTAATGATATGGACGGTAATTATGCTGGATAGGAAAACTGATCTCGTTCTTATAGATCGATTCTTAAATGCTGAGCAATATTCAGAATATTTTTGAACCTGTTGTTCAGCCATTTACAGAAGCGCTGGGCCGAAATTTAATCCTTATGCATGACAATGCACGGCCAAATTTGGCAAGAGTTGTTACGGATTGGCTCAATGACGTACAAAATTTAAGTTTTCTCAAGGCTAGCTCAATCCCATTGAGCATGCATGGAGTATGCAAAATCGAAGACAGATGCAAGAACTTCGTTCATAACAGTGGAATCTCCTTCCATAAAAAGACTTAGGCAATCTTATTCTGACAATGCCGACGAAATGCAAAGCTGTTTTAAACTCCAAAGGAGGTTCGACTCTTTATTAATTCCTTAATCATCAAAATTATTAATTCAGTATAAATAAGATTAATTTTGAAAATTTGTGTAGTTTCATTTCATTGGGATGGTGTACAATAGTATATTTTTAATGTTAATTTTAAGTAATTTGCTTTCAAAGTTCATGGCATTTAAACATTCGTTTGTAGTATAAAATTGCATTCCTGTGTCTTTCAAGCAATAACTTAACAACTTTACACAATAGGGATAATTATAGTATTTAAATGAATTACTTATTCATACTGTAACTAATAACATTTTTATGTTTTATGTTCAATAAGTTTATTTTGAGTTACAAAGTTTGCAAAAATATTACTTTAATAGTCGCCATTTTCTATTAATGGCGATTATTAAAAAAAATTAATGGGAAAATTTTATTTTATTATTTTATGATAATGTAATTTATTAGTAACATCAAGACACAAGCCAGCCAATGTACAAATACGAATATGTACAGTAATAACTTTATAATTCAAGGACTGTATGCTTTCCAATAATAAATAATAGATGTATGAACTAAATTTATTCTATTTAATAATATTTGAATTACTTATGCGTAATTGCTTACTTATGCGTATGTTGTATGGAACAATCGTTGGAGTTACACTTTTGATTATAACAAAATAGATATGTTTTATTTGGCATAATTAGTGTGGGTGGAATGTGACAGACTATGTTTACCTAAACTTAAATCACAGGCGTAGCTTCACTCAGTTGCGTGCGACAAACTATACATGTCTACATGGAAAGGTGTTGAAGGTATTATTGTATTGTGTAGGTAATTAGCTATACATAAGTTTAAAGAACTGTAGCAATACTGCTTACAATTAGAATAGAATTTCCATTAAAGCAGCGATTCTCAACCTCCTTAGCTCCGCGACCCCCCAAAGAGTAAATGTAATATTTTGCACCCCCACCCACCCAAGGGAATAATAACAGTAAGCCTTACTATTACGAATTTAATTTTGACTATAATTATAAATGTAAAAAGTTATTTACCACGTTCGCTGCCAAGGTAAATTTGTTACTCTTGCCAATAACGCCATGTCCATCCATATGGGTTGACACAAGTTCTAAAGTTTTTGCTTTTGTCCACCCATTTGGGTGGACAGCAAGGGTTTTTTAAAACTCTGTTTTGAACGACATCTACTCACTACAGGTTGAAATAAGCTTACATGGTTTTAAAACAGACTTCTGTAATTACCGTGTCCACCTTTTTTGGTGTACAAATTAATTCTCTTGCAAGTTATCATCACGTGTTGATAGCAGTTTACAGATACCTACCTGTCTACCCACTGGGGTGGACACTTCATATATGCTTATTTATTCATCACGTTTTTAATCCTAACCTAAAAGGTGTATGTGATTTTGTGAAATTGTGATACATACTGGATAAGAAATGAGCAAGAGGATTACGCGAGCAAAGATTTTTGACGAACCTAATGCAACGCAACGATTGACCGATAAAGAGCTTGAGGAATATTGGGAAAATTACACGAGTAGTGAAGAAGAACCCTTTCAGAACAGTGGTAGCGAATATATACAAAGTGAATCGAGTAATTCTGATAAAACTTCAGATGCAGAAGACGATAGCGATATAGAAGACGAGGACCAACTGGTAAACGAACACACTACTTTACCTACGAACAGAGATTTAGCAGACGATTGGAATACATGCACGTTGAATACGAGGAATATTCCGTTTACTGGATCTGAAAAAATTGAAGTTCCATTTGATACTTTGAATGCCCTTCCAATAGATTATTATAATCTTTTCATATCAGATGAAGTTATAGAGTTGATGGTAAATGAAACAAATAAGAATGCTACCAAGTATTTATCCTTAAACCAAATTAAAAGGAGCAGTCGCATGAAAGATTGGAAAGATACAACTTGCTCTGAAATGAGAACATTTTTAGGTATACGACTATGGATGGGTTGTGTTAGGATGCCTTCTATTGAATTATACTGGAGCGATGCCAAACTATTCAAAAATGAAGTATCGTTGTTTATGACTAGAAATAGGTTCCAGCTAATCCTAAGGTTTTGGCACTTTGGAGAAGAAGTTGAGGGTGACAGACTGTGCAAAATAAAACCGCTAGTTGACCTAATCGAAAAAAAATTTCAACGGGTTAAATCTCCAGGGGAAAACTTAGTAATTGATGAATCAATGTTGCGTTTTCGCGGCAGGCTCAATTTTAGACAGTATATTCCCGGAAAAAGTCACAAGTACGGTATAAAAGTCTTCAAGCTTTGTGACCAAACTGGCTATACATACAAAACTCAAATCTATGCACGAAAAAGAAATGAAAATTCAAGTAGTGGAGCTGCCAGTCTTGCTACCAATGTAGTGATGTGCCTACTAAATTCTTACTTAGATTCCGGGAGGACAGTATGTACGGACAACTTCTACACAAGTATTCCGCTAATATACACACTATTGTCCAAAAAACATCATTCGTCGGTACCTTCCGGAAAAATAGAAAGTATTTCCCTAAAGAAGTAGATTCTGCAAAACTAAAGCGTGGAGAAATAAAATCATTAGAAAATGCTAAAGGAGTAGTTGCTATGAAGTGGAAAGACAAGAGAGTATATGCTGCCTCTTCAAAATTTTCAGCAAACCTGTTACCAACAGGAAAGAAAAACCGTCAAGGTGAAGAAATTGTTAAACCAGAAATGATTATGCAATATAATACGATGAAAGGCGGAATAGATATTTCTGATCAACTTTCGTCCTATCACTCCGCAATAAGAAAATCCATACGATGGTATGATAAAGTTGCCGATGATGTTATATTTGGCACTGCAGTAGTTAATGCTTATCTTCTCTACGCAAACGAAAATCCAAAAGCAAACCTTCTGAACTTTCGTATAAAACTAATTTATTCATTACTAAATATTACAGTAGAAGAGGAAAGGGTGCGTACCCCAAGATTAGCTAAACCCACAAACCATTATTTAGATAAATCGAAAGCCTACTCCGGAAGTAAACAGAAACGGTATGTATAAGAGATGTAATTACTTCAAGCATTATCAAATAATTTTAGGTTACTTCCACGTAACTGCAAGTATTGTTACGAAAGAATTGCAGCGAGATTTGGAAGAAAAGAAGCGAAAGGCAAGGCGTCACTACTTTTTGCAAGTCATGTGAAGATAGGCCGTTTTTATGTATAGACTGCTTCGAAACAGCACACTCTTCTATACGTAAATAAACTAACCCAAATTCAATGTTAAAATACAAAATATGTGTTTAATAAATATTTTTCTTAATATTTCGTTGTCTACCCAAATGCGTAGACAGTATACTTTTCCTGAAAAAAAATGAAACTGTCCAACCATTTGGACCGACAAATTTATTTATTTCAAATAATTCTCTTGGGCAAGCGCTGCCCGTGTGTGTCAACAGGATTACCGTATCATTTCTAGAACTGGATATATAGGCTTGGCAAATATGGAATAATCTACAAATCTGAAGCTGGCAGAATTGGCAAGTTCGGTGTCTACCCATATGGGTGGACGTGGCAGCGAACGTGTTAATAATATACACTCATGAGCAAAAGTATTGCATATTTTGAATATGTTAAATAATTTATTACCCTTTCCTTATTTCTTCATTTTTTGTTGAGAAAATATAATATCTACAACTTATTTAATTGATTTTTTGTAAGAACAGAAACTAAGTAGATAAACAAGTGTTTTTATTAGAAATTAATATACTTAGACAATACAAAAAGGTTTTGTTTAAGTATGACAATACGTTAAGCACGTATAAAGCGTTTGTACAATATGAAACAAACGTAAATAATTTACATATCTGTAACTATTTACATATCTGCAACTGTATTGTCCATGTGCATAGTTATAGATATGTAAATTATTTACATGTTTGTTTCATATTGTACAAACTTAGACAAGTTCATTAAATAAATGCAACAGTTTATTATTAGTTGGCTCTTTTTTAGAGTTGGATTGAATATCGCTTGTTGCTTCCTCTAGCGTCTAATATAGCTTGCATACGCCTTCCCATTCCAAAAATCAATTTTCTTAGATACTCTTGTGATATTTGCTGCCATTCTTCCTCAAATGTTGCTCGTAGGTTTTGTAGGAGGCGGATTTCGTTTCTTAATTTTTCTATTTAAGCAGTCCCCTACATGCTCTATTGGATTACAAGCCAGACCGTTGCAGGCCAGATCACTCTCTCAATTTAAAAATCAGTAAATTACTATTGTACAACATCAGCAGTGTGCGGGCGTGCGTTATTACGGATCAATCTGAACTTATCAAACCTTATAAAGCTGGCGTATGGATAAACATGATCTTGAAACACATGTTCCAAGTACCAAATGCCTGTTATTCTTTGAGTGACCTCCACAAGCTCAGTACGTCCATCTGAACTTATACCTGCCCAATACATCACTGAGCCTCCTCCAAAAGCAACATTTTTAACCAAAGTACATGCTGCAAAACGGTCATTTCTTCACCTGTACATTAGGTTACGCCCATCTGGATGATACTATTGAATCCGTGTTTGGTCACAAAAGAGCACATTACTCCATTGCTCGGCAGTCCACGGTAAATGTTCTTAAGCGAAGTTTCGTTTTTTTTGTCCTATCCCCTGGAAGAACTTTAGCAGGTCGTCTTGCCTTTAAACCATATTCCTTTAGTCTTCTCGATATCGTAAATCGGCTTACATTCGTTCCAGTAGCTTCCGCAAGATGTCCACTAAGCTCAGATACCGTTGCAGCACGATTTCTTAGTAAACGGTTCTGTAGTAAACGGTTCTTTAGTAAACGGTTTTGTCTTGCACTTGTCCATCTCGGTCGGCCCTGTACAGGACGTCTGCTGAATCTACCAGTTTCCCTATTTTGTTTTAGAATACGGAAAACAGTGGATTGGTGTATAAGCAGGCGTTCCGATATTTCCATTTGCTCCAGAACCACTTCAGATAAGGCAATAACTTAAGCAGCTATCGGTTCGCTGTAGTTAGGCGTATGTTACATTTCAGTGACAGCATTAAATAGATGTTTATGTCAACACAGTCTGAGTACGTCTGAGAGAGAAATATCCTAAGATTATCTCCGAAGCAACACAATAAACAAAATATTACAATACCAACCTATTTTGGCAACAGGGGAGCCCGTTGTTTATCTATAATGTGTTTTTTTACGTTTTTATTATTAAAAAAAAGTATATATTGTATTGTATATATGTTGTGATAAAAAATAGTCATAAATGAACAAAACCTTTCACGTAGCACCAAATATTAAAAATATGCAATACTTTTGCTTATGAGTGTATAATAACATTGCACTAATTTTATAAAAAATGTAATGCTACTATTCCTATTATTTTAGGTCGCTGAGTTTATAGCGACGAGTATGAACATGCATGTATGACATGAGCAATTTACAAGTTCCAACTTGATGTGTGCGCACTCTTTGTAATTTGGTCTCCTTCTATAATACTCAGTATAAAAGAGGCGTTTGCGATTACACAACTTCAGTTAAGTTTCGTGCCTCTTGTACTTTTATTAGAGCGTGAAACTGAATTGTTTATGTTTTAGTTTCTAATGCAAAATGAGTAAATTTGTGAAAAAACGAAGTGAGCCATCTACATTGGTTGTCAGAAAAACAAGGTGGTGTAATGACAGCTATTTAAATTATGGTTTACCTCATTGGATGGAAAGCCGCAATGCGTTGTTTGCTTCCAAGTCCTTTCTGATGCAAGCATGAAGCCTTCAAAATTAGTTTGACACTTGGAAACTTAACAGCTGGCTCATACAAGCAAATTGGAAGTTTTCGAAAGGTAATTGCATACCGTGAGAAATCAACAAACTTCTATTTGTAAGTTAAGTTATACTCTGATAAAAGTACTTGAAAGTCTTATTTAGAAGCATTAAGAGTAGCTAAGGTGTCTAAACTCCATACAATTGCCGAAAACCTCATATTGCCTGTCGCAACTGATATGGTCAGTGTTTTAATAGGCGTGGATTTCTAGTGAATTTTTAGTAGGTATTTAATTTGATGAATCAATAGAGGTAGCAAACATGTCTCAGTTCTTATGTTTTGTGAGGTATGAACGTGATAGGGACACATCAATCAAATAAAATATGTTGTTTTGCAAAACACTACTGGGTCATGCAACTGGACAATGTCTTTTTGATGGCAATAGCAGGAGAGAACAATGGATTAATGTACAAGGGCGGAATGGACGCACTGCCACCTTCACCGATATGCCCTTGTCGCATAAAACATACCGAAAAATCTCAATCAAATTCTTTGTGAATGTAAAAATGGTTAATTTTATTAAAAGCCGACCGTTACAGAACAGACTGTTTACTAAACTATGCGACGAAATGGGCGAATAGAAAAAAATCTCTTCTTTTCCATACAGAAGTTAGATGGTAATTGCGAGGGAAAGTGTTAACCAGGGTATTACAACTGCGAAATGAATTAATAATATTTTTCTTCTTAAACAAACGCCATCCTCATTGTTTTTAAAGAATAATAAATGATGTTGGGTTACTTAGCTGATGTATATTTGCATTTAATCGACTCGAGTATGAATTTACAAGGATGTGATAAAGACATTTGATTACAGACAAAGTTCATGCTTTCATTAAGAAGCTATCAAGCTTCTTAATAAGGCGAATAACCCAGATATGAATCTGGATTATTCGCCATCAAACCAAAAATTTGGATATGTTCATTCACTTCGGATTGTTCTGAGAAAAATTTAAATGAACAAGACACTATTATTCACCATGGTTTATTGCATGAAGATGAATTTGCGTGAGCTAAAAACCTAATTGACGAAGTATTTCCTGGAAGATACAAATTATTTCTCATAGAGATGGATACTGAATCCGTTTAGTGAAAACGTTGTTGCCAGTTTACAGTTGAGATTCACGACCATTCATCGAAATGTCTGCCGACAAAACGCTACAACTGCAATTTACATCTGAAGATTTAAATATGTTTTGGCTTGCTTGTCGAAATGAATATGGAAATTTAGTCATAGAGGCATTGAAAATATTAATCCCTTTCGCCACGTCTTATCTCTGTGAAAAGTGTTTTTCGTCTATGGTTGCGCTATAAACTAAATACAGTAATCGTCTCTTATCACTCGAAAACAATTTACTTTTGTGTGCTTCTAACGTAGATCAATGCATGGAGAAACTTTTAAATGAAAAACAAATGCGATCATCACATTAATTTCTTTTCTTTACACGTGTACTTATTGTAAGTAAAATGTTTATAATAAAGAATTTTTTCTCATAAAATTATTTTTCGTTATTGTTTAGGCTATTTCGCGAGCCCCCCTTTAATATCACCACAATCCCCTTTGGGGTTGCGATTTAGGTTGAGAAATGATTCATTAAAGCAACGTACTCATAAATTCTTTAATTGTTTCGACCTTTGCTTGATGTAAATCCATATCACTAATAAATAAAACACACTTAAGATGTTTTAGATTTACACTTTATTAATAAAATAATGACAGCTGTTTCGCTAACATAGTAGCTTCTTCAAATTCAACTTAAGACTAAAGATACATACAAGATACAGCGTTAATCAGGTAGTTGACCCAAGTTAAAAGTAAGACCCAAGTAATAGTTCCTAGAATTTTAACTTGGGTCAACTACCTGATTAACCCTGTATCTTTAGTCTTAAGTTGAATTTGAAGAAGCTACTGTGTTAGCGAAATAGCTGTCATTATTTTATTAATAAAGTGTAAATCTAAAACATCTTAAGTGTGTTTTATTTATTAGTACTCATAAATCCCTCAAGTTTTTTGGTTTGGTGAAGGATTATTCCTATTATGAAAGCTATTTTGTCATATGTAGTTCTTATAATTTAAATACGGAAAGCAATTGACGTTTCTCTGTCGAGGACAACAAAACAACCTGAACAGACTCGTTAAGAATTTCAATAAAAAAGAACAGAACTAGAATACTAATATGTATCAGATACAATACATTGACTTAGTTGGTTATGTTTTAAATTCTTAGACTAATATACTATAATTTTTTTAAATGTAATAAAACTTAATTCGGAACAACGTATTTGCATAATTGCTCAAAACAAAGAAGTACTTTTTATTGAAATTAATTATTGTATCGCAGAAAAACAAACATACGAAATTACGAATTTAGTAATGTCTGTTTGAACCATTAATTTTAAGCCTTACCATGGACATGTATACACAGGTACACATACTTTTTTAACATATTTGTATTAATTTGTATTCACAAATACTCGATGTGTTAGCATATCGGTATGCTTTTTTTTATATAGTGAACGATCTGACTACGAATTAATACAATTATAAGTATTTATTTCTGTCCTAGAAGCGGCTTAGCAGTTCGTGGAAAAGCGCTTTTACCGACGGGCTTTCTTTTCTGCCAAATATATATAACGAAATATCTCTTGTCAGCTGACAGTATAAGATTGTGTTTATCTTGCTGGAGCAAATCTACAAACGTGTCCTCATAACCACGCTGAAGAGATCGTCAGGTCGAAACACATGTGTCTATATGTTAAAGTGACCATTAGCTAAATACGTCGTGTATGTCCATGTATATGTTTTTAACGTGTTTGAATTAATTTGCATTGAATCCTCTGGTTTACTATCATTTCGAACAACAATGTCAGTTACTACTTAATATATTAAATCGCTAATCGACTCATGTACTTATTAGATGGTTTTGTTAAAGAAATTAAAAATAGATTCGTCATTATAATCAAAATTTTATTTTATTTTGCATTATCAACAGTAAATCAGATAACCCTTACGGATAAGAAAATGTTTTCGTTAGTAATTAAGGATTTATAGATAGTATTTATAGTTTATCAGCTATAACAAGGCTGTCTATATTTTATGCACTTTTCTCTTAGCGAGGATAGCATTAGATAAGATGGTAGAATCACATCCCTGTGCGGACACGATTATTGATTACATAGTGGTGGGAATTAATTAGCTAGTTGGTTGTTCGTAACTTAAGAGAACACATTATACATATAATAATAATAATTCACAACTTAGCATTCCCCAACAGCTTAACGCCAATTACAGGGAGAATTGACAGGCCATGAGGTATTAATACGCCCGCGCCTCCACAGGCGCATACACAATTAAGATGTTTAGTTGTTAGCATTCACCTTAAATTTCTCGGACAACCCAACCCCGGATTCGATCCCAGGACCCCCATCATAATTATTACTATAGTCGATTTAAAATTTAGTTCCATATTTTCTGAAATGTAACTCCTTGTTTAAATACTCTGGTGTAGGCTTAAAGATAAACACCAAGCAAACAAAGATGATGATCCACGATCAGGATAAATGCCAGATCTTTTGAAACTCAACAAAAATCGACGTTGAATTATCTCTAAGGCAAAATTCTGACTATCGTAAAAGGGGATACCAAACAACAGATCCGTACTCCAGCCTACTCATAACGAACACAAAATATAACGTTTTGAGAAGATCGATGTTATTGAAATAATGGTAGATCGTAGGATAAAATCTAAAGTTTTACTCGCCGAAAGGATCATTGAAGTTTAAGCAGCGATCGAATGCTTTTCTAGTATCCCTCACAGAAGCAACTATAGAAAGTATATGACCGTCCATAGAATAGGAAGAAGGAATATCCTAGTAAAAGACATGACAAAGTATTTATTTGTTCAACGTCATGTGATTGACACTAGACCAATTAAGAATAAATATAGATCGAGGAATATTGTTCTCTTGGAAGTATCCTAAACCGAGATGGGAGGTCGGAAGCCTATATTGAACAACGAATTCTGAAGGCGACAAACTGATGCAGTATTGAATAACGTATGCGTATATTCAAAAATCACCAAAAAAAAAAAAATCCGCATTTTGAACAGGAATATTATTACTGTATGTCGGCGGTATTGAGGTATGGCAGCGAAATATGGGGGGTATTAAAAACTTACAAGAAGAAAATGTAAGTCTTTATAAACGGATGCTGGAGCAAAATTTTGAGTTTTCTGGCCAAATAGAATAAAAAGTAAGGAACTACGACAACAAACTATGCAAATATCTATAGAATTGTAGGACAACAGAAGAAAATTGAATTGGATAGAATACAAACTAAGAGAACAGTCTAATAACATAAAACATATTTTCAAATGGACGCCACTTGGCAAAGGAAGCAGATGGAGACCAACACATATATGAATATGAATGACAGAAGAGGAATTAAGTGCGGCAGAAAAATCATGGAAGGAAGTCTCTAAGTTGGCAAGTGATAAGAGAATGTGGAAATGTTTCGTAACATATCAAGCGAGCCACAAAATTTGTATCCGAGGTAGGCCAAGAACGACTGAAATGGACATATATGTTATATCTGAGCTAGAATAGAATTGACAAAGAGTTATTTGTAAATGTAAGTCAAATTATATAATTGTGTCAGCCTTTACTTGATGAAATTCCATTATAACTATTATCAGGATAAAATAAAACAAATTTTAATGAATTTCACTATTTAATTGACACTGCAACGATAGTTTCGCTCCAACCTGAGCTTCATCAGACATATAACTTTTATGTTATATGTCTGATGAAGCTCAGGTTGGAGCGAAACGATCGTTGCAGTGTCAATTAAATAGTGAAATTCATTAAAATTTGTTTTATTTTATCCTGATAATAGTAAGTCAAATTGACAAGTTGGATCACATCTTTCCAATGTATTAGCATTTAATAATGGATTTTGTATTTAACGGGCAACAGAAACGGCACATGGTTGAAATTTATTTTAGAAATTATAGTAAAATTAATGGTGAATGTGTTTATCCAATCAGGGATGCTTATCAGGATTTTAAGAAGAATTTCCAGATATTGCTATCCTATATGATCAGTTTTCCAGATGCATTTGCCATTTTGTGCAATTATTCAGGGAAACAGGAAACGTGGATTGCAAAAAGGGCAGTGCTAGGCCGACAATTAGAAATGAGGAAAATATTAAAGCGTTAAGGCAATTGGTAGAAAAACTTCCTCATCTTTCTGTGCGATATTTACACCAAGAACTAGACCTTTCTCATAGCACTTGTAGATGGTTCCTTAAGCATGATCTACATTTACACCCCAACTGCTTGCAAGCACCTCATGAAGTACTTCCTGTGAACAGACCGAAATGACAGGAATTTAGTCAAAGATTTATTGACCATTTTGTTGATAAAGATGCGGGCATTGAAAACGTTATGTTTATTGATAAATCCTGGTTTCATCTCTCTGGCTATGTAAATTCTCAAAACATGCGGATGTGGAGTGCAAATAATCCGCACTTTTTTTATGGAAGCACCACTGCATCCACAGAAAATTGTAGTTTGGGCAGTTGTTTGTCAGAGAAAGATTATTGAACCTATATTTTTCGAAAGTATGCCGATTAAAAATATAAAATTTGAAACAGTATCTAAAAGATGCTTACACCCTGTAGGAATATTAAACACTGCGCGTTACAGACTGGAAATCTTGATAACATTTGTAAATATGTTACACGATGATAAACTACAGGAAGTTTACTTCCAACAATATGAAGCTCGTGTATGTACTATTAATGAAAACATTGATTTTCTGAGAGAATTTTTTCGAGATCGAATTATTAGTTTAAATACAAACAATTGAATTGATTCGGCAATTGAAACTTTGGCCACCTCGTTCCTGCGATTTAAAACCGTGCAATTTCGTTTTATGGCCGTACTTAAAAAATTCTATGTTTGTAACACCTGTTTTTGATCTTAATGGCCTGCAAAAAGGGATCACTAATAAGATCGTAGAAATTAATGATTCGCCTTGGATCCTAGAAATGTTATTAACTCAATTAACGCTCTAGAAATGAAGGCGGTGGCCATACGAGGGCCACTGCTAAAATTCGCGGAAAATTGTGAAATAAATCAAATTACGCTATGTAAATCGCATTACTGTCTCTCAAAATACTCCCCTTTAAAATGTATACACTTCTGCATGCTATAAAACCAATCTTTAAGACACTTTTTCCATTCTGAGCGAGGTATCTCCAAAACCAGTGATTTAAATTCTTCAACAGCCTCTTCAGGCGATGAAAACCGCCTTCCACGCATTTTATTTTTGATGTTTCGAAATAAGAAGGGGTTATTGGGAGCTAAATTGGGCGAATATGGGCAATGAGTCATTAATTCGATGTTCCTGTTGGTCAAAAGTTCGACAGTTTGTCGTGCTGTGTGAGCGCTTGCATTTTCATGATGAATTCGGTGATGATTCGTCGGTTTATGTTGCAAATCGAGGTACACTAGTCAGCATTAACTGTTCGTCGATCCTCTAATGCAACAGTTGCAACATGACCCGTTTTTCCGAAGAAACAAGCAATCATTCATTTCGAAACGCTTCGTGACCGCACCACTTTTGGTTCAGTCACCATACAGTCGGTTGTTGTTTAATTTGAGGCTCACTTGAATATATCCAGGATTCGTCACCTGTTACAATGTTAGATACAGAATTTGAACGAAAACAATCACATTTTTTAACATTACCTTGCACCACTTGACACGTGCCTGTTTTTGCTCGTCTTTTAAATTTTGAAGGATCCAACGACTGGAAAAGCTTCCTGACATGTAAATGATCGTGCAAAATCGTATGTATTTGCTTCGTCGCAATACCTAAGGACGCCTCTATCTCACTGTATATTACATGGCGATCTGATAAAATAATTTCACGCACAACATCGATATTTTTCGCAACAACAGGGGTGAATGGACGCCCTTCACGAAGATCGTCACCAAACGTTAGTCTTCCACGCTTGAATTCTGCAAACCATTTGTAAACCATAGTTTTGGGTGGTGCTTCATTACCAAGTATAACTAAGCTTTTCCACACATTGATTTGCTGTCAAAACCGTATCGAAAATGGTAAAAAATCATGACTCGAAAACCATTATTCAAAATTTCCATTTTTGACGAAACTATTACATATTTTGTTAAATTCTGTTGAGATAAAACTGTTCGGTTTTAAATCGAACTGTCAACTGAATTGTAAGTTAAACATGTCAAATTTTACGAATATGATAATTGTGGAATGCTGGCAATTCAACGAGTACTTGATTCCGCGAATTTTAGCAGTATTCCTCGTATTACGCACCTTATTTAATAAATATGTTACGTAATAGATTGTGTTTTGTTCTTCTTTTGATTTAAATAATAGGGTAAACGGATAATCAAAATCCACTCTTTTCATTTACATATTTTAATAACCAAAACTTTCAAATAACCGTCGTTTCCCTGAAATTCAATTTTTGCTCAAGCTCAATGAATGTTACTTGGCAACTTTTATTTAACAATTCAATATATTACTAGTAGTACGACATGTAGGTTAAATCACTTAATAAATTAAGACATAACTGATTTAATCCAGGGCATATTCTGAAAACTTTTTTGTAGGCCACTATCTATAAAAAAACAATATACCTACGAATCATTTGCTAGAAAACAATTATATAACACCCGGATGTAGTTGATGTTTGTAAATAACTCAAAATAGTATATGTTAGATAACTTTTCTTGAACATTTTCACAAAATATAATTTCTCCATTATTTCGAAAACATGTATACATACTCAGAAAGCGTTAAAGTAAAACTTAATTGTAAAAGTTACATCTGGCACATTTCAAACATGTGTACTCCACAATTCGGAGCTGAATTAAATGCATGCGGATCTTGAAGCAAGTGATATGCTTTCTATTTCGATATGGAAAGTTCCCGTTCTCGATTTTCCGTTACTTTTTGTCGGCGACAGTTCATGGCCCAATCCATCACACGAGTCGGAATTCACTGCGTTCTCGTAACGAAATTCTTAATGCGGGCGTTCTACCAAAGCGCAGTTATAAAGTAATGTCAAGCTGCATGATTCATATTCGAAAAGACGGTTGAGTGTAAGTTGAAAGAAAGTTTCTGCTTTTACTTCTTTCGTTAGTAAAACCTGGGCACAAGAAGAAGTAAAATATTAATCTTCATTACGAAAATGAATTATTTTTATGATGTTAATGAATGATAAAGTATATTTTTTAAATATTTAACAATCAATAATTTTAGTAAATTATTTACAGTATTTCAGCTATTCTTTCTTTAAGGATATGTTTGTAGATCTTAAAGTATCCTGTTAGAATACTCTTATATCTCTTAATTTTATTTACAGTTTATCAAAATAATAATAGGTACTTTGCGCAACAGAATCTTAAATCATTAAACAAGACAAAACTAAATTCGAGTTATACACATTCTGAATATTTTGAATTCATAGGGGTCACGTAATACAACGTACAACGTTTTTAATTTTCGGGTTCTTGTCGTAATTTACAATATTTTGGATTTATATTCTATATAATTACCCTTTTCTATTTATCATATGTTGTCTCTTTATTTCAAGGACACTCTGTATATATGCAAGGCAGAGGCGGTACTAAATTTAAGCCTTGAAGCGCATCCGCGTGCTTCTTCTCCTTGTACACTAACGAGAACTAGGATGAGTTCGAAACACATGCCTGTACGCAGAAGTAGCCGATTCAAAAGGTTTGCGAAGCATACCGGGTTCTTCTTTTATTATTACACATAAATGCATTGATTTTTCTTCTTTTAGCTTTACACATAAATGTATGGTGGCATAGTAGGCAACCAGTTATACACCAGTGACGTATTGGACGAATTTTTCCAATTTTCAAATATTTCGGATTTTTAATTCATACTCAAATCTTAAATTAAATACATTTGATTGAAAAATAGATCATTTATTTAAAACAGTTAATTACCCGAACAGGCGTATTTTAAAGGCAATTTTAAATATTTTTGACAAATTCAAAGAAGATGGATAGTATTTCTCTAAGGTTGAAATATATCTAAGATAGTAAAATTAGTGTATCAAAAAAGGTAAAAAATATAACAAAAAAGGACAAATAGATTTTACCATTTTATGAAATTGTAGAACGTACTCGTATTTCATCAAACTTCTAATACTGAACATACCCACCTATTGGGGGCATTTCAGTAACACGATAAAAACAAATAACACCTCGTGGTATCTTACGAATAAGTGGTTTTATAAAATGGAGAAATTTATCTTAAAAAGCAATAGTGGAACATTCTTGTTGGTGATAAATATGTTACTATTTCTTTAATAATTCCAATAACTTTTGGACCGTACAATTATCAGCATCACTACTGGAATTAAAGGTTGAGGAAGGGAAGACATTACGCAACAAACTTTTAGAATCTGTCAAAGCAAGGGTATTTTCATATAAAAGAGGATCAGTTACTAGAGTAGCAACTGTTTTACACCCTCGATTTAAAAGAAAAGGTGTTCGTATTACTGAAAATGATACTACTTTTCTAGAACAAGAAATGTTTAATATTATGAAAAAATATATCCTACAAATAAAGAACAAGCGCCTGTAATCGAAATAGACATTACTCCACATCAAAAGTCGCTTTCATTATTTGGATTTTTGAAAGAAAGAATAAGAGAAAGTAAAATCAATTCCAGCTGATGTAATAATAACTAAAAGGCAATAGCTCGAAAGTCCAAATTCAAGTCAAGACGTAGATCCTCTTTTATTTTTGAAGGTAAGTTTAAAAAATATGGTAATTGCATTTTATATTTGGATTTTCTTTTAGGGAACAGGAATGGAGCTGAAACCCTTAAAACAATGTGCTAGGAAATACTTCTGTATTCCATCGAGTTCAGCAGAAAGTGAGAGTGTATAGCACAGCTCGTTTAATAATAAAACAAAGGCATGCAAGACTAAAACCAAAAAATGTTAATATGATTATGTTCATAAAGAAAAATTTCATTCATACTAATAAGTAACCTAAGTATTTATTTTATTAAAATTACACCCAACCTTTTCCTATTAGCTAAAGAAGTAACTCAATGAGTTTCATCTTACTATGCTTTCTAACTATTAAAGATATGCATGTTTAAGTATTCAAAGGGAAATGATTAAGATTGCTATACAGAATGTAGGTACATGAAACTTTTTAAATCTATTACAGAACTATTTGCTTTATCAGTAAAAAATATTTTATTTCAAATTTCGTTTTCATTTAACAAATTAAACATTATATCACGAAAATCAGTTCGTTTTACTTTCTTCCTCGAAAAGTTTTTGATGGTTTGATATTTTAAATGGCTTATATTGTAATTCTTTCAGCGTTTTGAACACCGAACTGTACGATTCTCCAAAATGGCCTGGCTACATCTAAAAGTGATCCTACAGACCGTTCTTCTACATAACACAGGAGATTCAGCTTCATGTGTTCTGTTAACATGTGATTGGTTTTATTTTATTTTTTTATGGGAATTTAGTAAACAACCATTTTCTTTGAATATGATAAAAATATTTAAAATTGTCTTCGCACAAGATATATGCCTGTTGTAAATAAATTATGTATTTTTCAATAAAATTTAATTCAAGATTTAAGAATTAATGAAATATAAAAAATATTTGACAATTGGAAAAATACGTCACTCAAAAAAAATGAATGCATTATACCTATGTATAATGATAAAAGAAAGACCTGGTATGTCCATATGTACATACACACATGTTTTTTTTTTAATTTTTATATTACTGTATTTTAATACAAAGGTATTTTTAATAATATAAAATATTATTAAAAATCTGGTGTGAAGAATATTAACTAAATATTAATATTGAACCTGTATTTGTGTTCTTCACACCAGATTTTTAATAATATTTTATATTATTAAAAATACCTTTGTATTATACAAAACTGGTGGAGTTTTACCCACTCATGTATGTTTCAATTATTCTGTTACACTATTTTACACTGAATGTTAGTTAAACATCGATATATCTTTTACATGATATTGTAATCGTCGATTTTTCTTGAAAATAGGCACTATTTTTGCAACTTCCAGTGATTTCTGCTTAACACTGCCAAATGTTTTATTTGCTGTCATTGTGAAAGTTAGTGATATGAAATCACATCGACTCAGGTTGCAAGTATGAACTCTCATTAGCATCCGCAGATGCAGGCTTATTGAATGCGGCAATAATAATATTAAATATTTCATCGCCGTTAGTTGAATATAATACACGGAGAATTTTATAATCTATGAAGACATGCGAATTAAATTGTTGTGTTATTGGATTGTTAGGATGACTAATAAACACTTTGCACAAATTAATGGGATCATGAGACTTCATTATTCTATTTCAATGCTTTGCTATTAATTATTTGCTAAGCTCATTAAAACTTCTCCTATAATATAATCTTTGAATTTCTTTTGAAGATAAATAGTTAATTTATTATAAGATATCTTCAGTTAATTACATTGTGTTCTTTCAATGAGATTAGGTCTACTGAGATTAGGTTTAAGACATTGATGCGGTTCATTATTTAAATTATTTGCATTTACAAGGCCCAAATAACAAGTCATTCCATCGTAATGTAAGTGTATACTAAAAGATTTAACGATTAGAACTTTAAAAAGTTAAATATACTGATTATATTCTTAATAATAGGCGGCAGTACTACAAAACCGTCTAAATTCCAGGTGAATAACTGTACCCTTTTCAATCGAAATATTTTTATACGCTTGACCGATTGCATAAAATCCAAGCGTGCATAATTATTAACTAGCCATTGTTAATGATTAGTTCAGCAAGTTTAATACACTTGACTTGTTTCAAGTTCGTGACATTGTAAATATGAAACGTAAATATTTTTACCATGCAATTAGCAATACAAACACAAATACTTAAAATAATCGCATTGCAATTATACAATTAATATAAATAAACAACTAGAAGATCTAAATACCTAATAAGTTAATTAACGCCTTCTCATATTTTTGATGTAGTAGTGTTAAATGTATTTTTCGTAAACAACCACCTTGAATCTAGCGACGAAGTCATAGCATATTGCTAATTCTAAGATCAAGTAAATCCTAATTTTTTACACCTTAATCAATAGGTAACCACGATAATAATTTACGATAATGCTTTAGTACCTTTCACCAGTTTAACGGCAATTACAAGGGGCATTGGTATACTCTGAGTTATTATTACGACGTCGCTCGTGATGAGATTTATTTTTATTTGCCTGTCGGCATTTACCTTAAACGTAAAAGAAAATCACGAAAGCCCTCTCGGGCAGCAAGCCCCGGATTCGATTCCATGATCCCTAGCACGATAAGCCAGTGACTTACGACTGCACTATCTGCCGGCATAGGTGGTGATTTATTGATATTTTCATTTCTTCTTCTGTGTTCGATATATAAAAATGTATTGGCTTTTAGGACAAAATTCTACTTTATCGGTACATAACAAACTATTACTTTATAAGGAAATATTAAAACCGAATTGGATTTATGGAATATAGTTCTTGGATGTACCGAAAAGAGGAACGTTAAAATTATCCAAATTTTTCAATATAAATTATTGAAGAATTTCGTAGAATCACTCAAGTATAATCTGTTTCAAGATATAGTGTATGCAATAAAAGTTATCGATATGAGAAACACGGTATCATAATATGAATGTATATGAAATGTCACCTACGCTATGTGAAATACATTAATACATTTTGCCCTCTAATTTATTCTGTAAATTGTGTGGCAGTTAACCCAGATAGGACTAGCGTCCTTCTAGAAGGATATTTTTTTTATGTAGTTTTCTAGAAGCGAATTAACTTAGTTTTGCTGATGTATATAATATGGTGTTATAATGTTTCATAAAAAGCACAAATACTATTTATAATAACAACAATAGTAGTTATCCGCTTATCGTCGTTCCTTGTGTTACACTGCATGATATCATCGAGGCCAATGAGAAACTGAAGAATAAACATACTGCTGGAGACGATAATATTCCAACGTATTTGGTTAAGGACTGCACCAATGTCTTTGTTCATCCAGTCTCTAAACTCTTCAATTTATCCCTTCAAACATTACTTCCCAGAAGCATGGAACATCGCTAAAATTTGTCCTGTATTTAAAAAGGGTGATTACACTGACATCTCTAATTATAGGCCAATAGCTATTACTTCTGTTTTTGTGAAAATCTTTGAATCCGTTCTGCACAAAATTATCTCCTCCTCTAACAAACTTGTGCTGCATAACTCAAGATATAGCCGAAGCTTTACACGATGCTAGTTATTTATATGGATTTCAGTAAAGCATTTAATGCCATCGACCATATTTTACTCTTACAAAAATTGTCAGCTTTCGGGTTTAACAACTTTCTACTCAAGTTTATGAAGTCATATTTGATATATAGAGCAAACTATCTTACTTACAACGGCTATAAATCAAGATTTCTTTACATGACTTCTGGAGTTCCTCAAGGTTCCAACCTATATGACACCATTACAAAAATAACTGATGTGGAGCTTCTACAAAAGAACTTGGCTACTATCCACAGTTGGTGTCGTATGAATAAATTAATTTGAACATTTCAAAATGTTGTGTTGTAACTTTCACAAGGAAGATAAATTACACAAACTCTCTTTATTACGTTGATAACATTGTTATAGAGAAACGAAGCTCTACAAGGGATCTTGGTGTTACATTCGACAGTAAGATGGCCATCAACGTTCATCTCTCAAACATCATTAGATCTGCTGTTAAGTTTCTGGGATTTATTAACAGAATGTCCCGAAATTTCACTAATGTTGGTACTATTAAATCTCTATATTTCGTATATGGTATCAGTAACTTGGAATATGCGTCTACCGTTTGATACCCAATCTATGACCTACACGTGAGTCAAATTGAACGCGTTCAGCGTAAATTTTTGTAGTACTTGACTTACAGGCTGGATGTGGTCTATTCTGAACGCAATATGGACTACGGGGATTTGCTTGTGAGGTATGGATTGGAATTGCTAGCGATACGAAGACAAAGAAAGGGCAGATTACTTGTGGCGAATCTCCAGAATAACCGGATCGACGAAGCATCGCTGTTAGCTCTAGTGAATTTACTGGTACCACGCATTGCTGTTAGACACTTCCAATGTTTTGTGTTTCCAACACTAAGGAATTGGTGCATTGGTACATTCGTCGAGAAACGGGAATAATTTAATTAACGATATTTTTATGTTTTCGTGGAATTAATTAATTATTTTATTTATGTATTGTTGTATTGTCCCATGGTCAAAGTTTTGTTGTCCTATTTTGGATTAATCTGTTGGGCAAAATAAATAATAATAATAATTATTATTAACATAGCTGATCTAGTATCTTATTCTGTTTATGGTGTAAGCTACCTAGACTGAACGTCAAATACCAAGTCCTTAAAAGCATCGTCAACCGTCACAAATTATCAGGAAATATGATAAACATTTATTCATTTACTACATGGTGCGTTAATTTCTGCAGTGTATATAATCAAAAAAATAAAAATTAAAGACGAATGCTCGACACCTGACTATGGGAATAAAATCAGTTTTTTTTAGAAAATTGTTAACGTACTCTCTTTTTAAAAAACTTCTTTTTACTAAAAGTTCAAGCAAGGCTTGGAAAATACACACAAGTCATAATAAATGATATAAATGGCAGATACAAAAACGAATTATGAATATTAACAAACGCAATGTGCAACAATTAGAAAAAAACTGTGATGAGAAGCAGTAGAAAAAGATGAAACGATGCCATTTGAAAGAATCTTTCCTGTTTACTAAAAGCTTAAGCAAAACTTTGAAAATACAGATTAATTAAATGAAAAAGTCGACAGCGACAAAGCTTCCAGAAATCTACAAAGGACACTTGATTTAGTAGAATTTAATTGCACTTTATATCAATGGAATAGTATAACATTAACGGGTGAGTTTTCATTTGGAATTACTCAGTGACTGTTGAGGAATACGCAAATGAAAAGTTAATTAACTGCATTGTATCAGAGTAGGTTTCAATTCAGGCAACTCTTTCTGGCAAAGAATGTATTAATACTTTATTCGTTGCTACCTTGAACACAGATTGAAATAAAAACGACGTTTGATAATTGATAATTTTATATACGTCACTCAACGGAAATGACGTATTAATATAAATCTAAATATAAAACATATAGAAAGCAATTATGGTGTTAATATTATCGGTAAAATGGGCCCATATACTATCCAATCTAATAGTTTTGACATAAATTTTAAATATATATTACTGAGTTGATTTACTATTACTGAGTTGATTTATTGGAAATTTTGAAGAAGGTGTGATGGACTAGCACACGTCCAAAACACCTAAATTTCTTGTGAAATAATTTTGAATTTTGTTCGTTGGATAATACGAATATAGTTAGATGTTATTTTGAAGGAATAGGGATCAGGTCACCCTTTTTTAGCTTTCGTCTCTCTAAACAATGAGATTTATGAATATGTCTCTCAACCTTGGGCCATAAAACAAAACATTTTTCCATCCACCAGTGTTCTCTTACACCAAACTCATCCCTTCTTCTGTTTCCAACTCTTGTAAGATACACATCGCTCAAACTCGACACGTGCTGTTCCAGCACCCAAGCGCCGTTCAGCCTTGCTTTCTACATGTCCGATCGCAATATGAAGATAATCTGTATTATTCAAATATATGTTATTCTTTTACATAATTCACATTTAATTTACTGCATAATATAACTTTTTTTCCAGTCTACATTTCTTTATGTTAATTTTTAGTTAACTTGTTGTTCGTACTTGTATATATTGCTACTTTTATTTAATCACTTAATACGTTTTAAATATCTCAATTTCTTGCGCAAATATTAAATAAAAACTTTATTAACAAAAACAAATTCATGTCGATGCGACAACTCACATCAAGCTTTGATATAAAATAATACAAATCTGAATAAAAACAAAGTTGTATCTGTATATACATGGTTATCTGGTGTCATCTGACCAAAATTTGCTACATGACCGCGAAGTGTACTACAGTCGTTTGTCTTCGTAAACCCTCCATTGACAAAGTCGTGAGACAGAAACGCATGCGTTTGTTGGTTGAACCAAACGCTGGTAAATACGTACTGTGTGTCCATGTATATACAGGTACAAATTTGTTTTTATACAGATTTGTATTATTTTGTGGTAACGTTGTTGTGTTTTATTTCAGTTAATAAGTTGTAATATAGTTATTTCAGCATATTACACACATTCTGGACCTTTGATGCATCGCCATCACCACTATTTATTATTTATACATTTACACCATTGTTAGGACGCTCTAGCTAACCCAGAAATAATCAACACGAGCCGTAAGCGTCCATTTTGCAACAAGTTGACACTCACACGTGGCTGAATACAGATAAAACATAACACCAACTAGCGTTCTAGTAACGGTATCTACGTCTCAGAAGAGATACCTTTGCAAATCGTATATGAACTTGCATTATGTTCTTCACACTCGATTTTAATAATATTTTATATTATTAAAAAGACTTTTTGTTTTATACAAAATTGGTGAGGTTTTATCTACTCCAGTGTGTTTCAAATTATTTTGTTATATACATAATAGTCTCTTGGATCTCTTAAACATCCAAAAGATTGTGGTAATGTCTATACTATTGGTGTAGAATGGCACAGTATAGTTTTTCTGCAAAATGTCCGCGAAAATTGTCCAAGAGGAAGGATCATCTTACGCGATAACCCTCGGAATCACACTGCTCCCCAAACAATTGAGTATTGGAATGCCCAAAAGATTGAAATAATGAATCGTTATGTAATGATTTCTTTTTATTTCCACGTTTAAAGAATAAGTTACGGGATTTATGTTTCACATTGGTCGAATTCACATATTTAATATTAAATAAATAACGTAATTACTATTACATATATGCGTACAAACATTAATTTTTTGTATCAGAATAATTGAAACATACATGAGTAGGTAAACCCCACCAGTAGTGAACCTGCATTTGTGTTCTTCACACCAGATTGTTAATAATATTTTATATTATTAAAAATACCTTTGTATTAATTTTTTGAGTAACTTCCATTGCTCCACGGTTTAATTGCAATTATTAATAATTATTATGTACATTTCGTAACTAATTATTGGTATTATAAATCTTGTAGTGGCATTCATATTCCTTGTGAAAACAATATGAACTTAATACTAGAGGAAATGACAATTCTGCAAGGAGTTATTAAAGTATAGAGGGTTATGCAAATGTATGAATCCATTCGAATATCTTTGATATGGCTACTTAGATTTTAATCAGACTTGCCGCGATTAATTAAATGCAAATCGAGGATTCGATGAGTGTATTTATATCCGAATCAGACTTCCGGTTTAGCCGGAAACGATATTCAATTTTTTATTTTGAATGAAATATTATTATATATATATATTATATTTATCTGTTGGTTGAATAATAATAATAATAATTATTATTATTATATAAACAATGGTCAAACTAATGGGTTGGGCACCAATTGAGCACTTTATTACCCAGGGAAAAATGTATACCGTTGCCGGACACACTAATTGCACACCAAGAACCAAACGGAGACCAACCAATTGAGCATTTTAGATTAGCCAATTGCACACTTTCTTACTAGTTTGTTAGTGAACAACCAGCAACCAGTTATGAGGTGCTGAATTAATCTTTCTCAGCCAAATAAAAATAAAAAGTCATAGTAGGCATTTTTTTTATTAAAACAAATTATCAGCAATTCCCAATAATAAACGGGTTACAAATTAGCTTTTAATGATATCCTTATGCCCGGTTAATAATAATTTTAAATTGGAATAAAGAGGTTAACATATATAGAAAGTACTTTATTATAGAAAACTTAAACTAGACTGGTAAAGTATGAAGAAACATCTTGATGTAGAAGATTAACAAACAAGACGCTTGGGAATTTAGTTTTTAGTAACATGCCTATTTATTTTGTTCATTTATGATTATCAAAACCTCTTGCAGAGGTGCCAGTAGCTGGCTTAATGATTTTGGCTGGTGTGATACTAAAATTGAGTGGGTGTGGAATTATGCGAGGGTGGTTCAATAACTCTTAAGTAATCCAAGAGGTGGCCCTAGTAATATGAAAAAAAATTACATTTAAAAAGCGTCATTTATCATTAGACTGCTGTAAAGTTTTAGCTAAATCCATTGCGTGGATTAATTTTTATACTCGATTGAAGCAACAAACTTTGGGTCATTAAAAAAATTGAAGAACATGAGTTTCGTGCAGTGATTAAACACTTTCATTTAAAAGGTTTCACACCGAAAGAGATCAAACCCGAGTTGGATAAAGTTGATGGTATATCTGCTTCTGTGTTTGTGACTGTTTATAATTGGGTAAATGAGTTTAAACGTGGCCGTACATCCACAAAAGATGAACATCGTTCGGAACGTCAAATGGAAATGACTTCCTCGGAAATTATTGACAAAATCCACGATATGGTTTTGTGTGACCGACGAGTGATCAAAGTGTGCGAAATTGTTGAGACCACGGGCATATAACAAGGTACAGTGTTTTCAATTTTACACGAAAAATTGGGTTTGAAAAATCTTGGCAAAATGGGCGCTGCGTTTGCTTTCAGTAGATAATAAACGCAATCGTGGGATCGAATCTGAGGCTGGTTTGGCACTTTTCGGTCGCAATCCTGACGAGTTTCTACGTCGCTACATAACTGCAGACGAAACGTGGAACCACTACTATACTCCAAAAACAAAGCAACAGTCGATGCAACGGGTTTTTAAAGGCGATCTGGCTCCGAATAAGGCAAAGATGATGAAATCGGCCAACAAGTTGCCAGGGTGTTTTGGGATCCAAGCGAAATAATCCACATCGATTATTTGGAAAATGGACAAACGATAAATGGAGAGTGTTATGCAACGTTATTGCAGCAATTGAGCGAAGAAATCAAGGAGAAACGTCCTCATTTGGCAAAGAAAAAATTTTTCCTCCACCAAGCGGGTGCATACTTGCGCAGTTTCGATGGCGAAAATTATCGAAAGAGTTCAAATTATTACAACATCGACTGTATTTGTCAGATTTTGCCCTCAGTGACTTTTTTATTCCCTTGAATAAATGACTCGGCGGAAAACGATTCATGTCGAAAGAGGTCATCACCCAACAGATTCCTATTTTGAAGACCTTCCGAAATCGTACTTTTTAAACGACTTTATAAGTCGGAGAAACGTTGGGAAAAGTGCATGCAGCTAAACAACACTATGTTGAAAAAGTAAAAAAAAAGAATTTCTCAAAATAATTTGTTTTTCTTTCTTTTTCTAAGGAATTATTGCACCTCCCTTGTACGATTTATTTTTAAGTGTAGTAAAATCGTTAAAATTAAAGGAATTAATAGGGTACTTTCAACATCGAAAATTAAGAAAATTACTTCATTTCAATTCAATTCATTTTAACGTAGTAATATTAAATTACTCGTATAAAGGAATAATTATACTATATCTACAGAGTGCCAATATCAGGCTGCAGCTTCAAATCCAAAATGATGGATACAAGAAAAATGGTTTAATGAGTGACAGTATAGACATACAGCTAAAAAAAAAACTACAATATTGTTTCAACATACAATGGCTTCATCAGGTGGATGAAAAACTAATATTTTAATATAACAATTTCTTATCGTTATCATGAAGTTTCAATAAATATCTCCTTCGTCAATCATCGATGTAATTATTATCCTGTGGTAATAAAAAAAGCAGATCCATAGACTGAATCGGTTCAAAAAATTGAAGAATGAAAAGTAACAATAATTTATTAGTAATTTATTGAATTTAAAATTGTCTTAAAATTTTCTAAAGTAACGCATTATTACTTAAACATTTTAATAAGAATATGGTTTAAAATTTAATATATAACGTAAGCACCGGTGGGTACCGGAAATAAAAGAAATCGAACGAATTACTGTTACCTGACCTGAAATTGGTTAAAAAGGATATATGTAAAAGTACGTGCCACATAAATTAATTTAGTCTACATCTTTAATATTACATATTTTGATTCGCCTGTATATAAGCACATATAATTTTCGAAGTAAGCCATCACCGCTAATATTTAAAACAATTACTTACATTGAAAATAAATATCGAAAAACAGAAACACTACACAATTAACTAAATAATAATGAATTGAATGTCGATGCACTGTCTATTCTGTAGATATGTATAATTTGATGCGCTTCGTTTATGTGACGGCGTCGAAGTAAATAACTTACAATAAGACTAGGAAAGACTGAGCCAGAAATGCTCAGAACCTGTTTTATAGAACATTTTACGCATTGCTAAACGCGCTACTTCATCCAATGGTGTCGATATACATATTCAAATGATCCAATGGTAAATATTCGTGAAAGTCAGCTGACCATTTCTTCTTACTTTCTAATATAATACTTTTGCCGTTTAATGCGATGAATCATAAACTCATGTATTGGCAGACACATTCAGGGTCGTATTCTTATACATACATGTTACTTAACATGATCTTCGAATGTTACTTAAGAGTTGTATAATAGAATTATTTTTATACTTTGTTTCTATTTATAGTCCAAAACGGAGTGTAATATTTGGTTCCCGCAGTTCATATTACTTTACGAAGACGGTTTGGTGGGAGAGTGATTTTTCAATTAAATACTTATTTTAGGGTCAAAAATATATATTTCATTTTTCGATATAACCACATTGCAAGTCCACGCATTTAGGCCAGCGAGTTTCCAAGTTTTTCAAACCATCCAGAAAGCAATCGTTAGGCAACTTTGCAAAATATACATTTATCTCGAATATAAACGTTTATTTATCCGAAATCTCTCAAAAATTTTAAAGAAAAAGAAATCACGGACAGCTAGATTCTATGAATGTAACAACTTGAAATGCAATTCGACAACTTTTGTTGTAGTAACAGCGGACCAATGAGAAGGCGCATAATCGTGATAGAACAATACTCTTTTCTTCAGCAAATGCGGTCATCTCTTTTTCAGTTTTGCATCAAAACGTATCAGGAAATTAACATAATATTAGGTAGTTATCGTTTTTGCCTCTTTTCCTCTTTTAAATAATCAAAAAAGATAATACTTTTTGAAATAAAAAAAAATGGCCATGACTAGGGACCAGACGCGAGAGGCCGATGACATATCGCCCACTGGCGGTACTATTGAAAATTTGTATTTTTAAAGAGTTTTAAATTTTATTTATATAATTGGAAAACAAAAGGGTGGTGATCTATAAAATACGAAATACATTTTTATTTCTTCATTTTGTAGTTCAAGTTGAGTGAAGGAGTATTAACATTAACTAGCAATACCTTCTCAAGGTTCTCTTCTGTAAAATTTGTTCTCTTTGAATAAAATACATTCTTGTAGATAGAAAACGTCCTTTCTACATCGCAACTGGTTATAGGTGGGTGCTGGAAATATGTTTGCAATGTTATTAAATCTGGATTTTTATTAAAAATTGCGTCTAACTTTTGCTGAAAGTCACATTCGAAGTCATTTGGAATATTTTCCAAATTATTAATAGCCACATCTAATGTGGTTAATCCATTATTTAATTTGAGATTTCGATTTTCAAAATAAGTGATTAGTTTTGGCTAATTTCCAAAGTATTCCTGAAGAAAGTAAAACTGATTTTTTAAATTTTGAATTTGTATTAGTTCCTTGCACTCAGAAATACTTCAAGCATCGTCATTTAAACATATAACGAAATTTTGTAAACTATCGAAATTTTCCACATGAAAGCTTCCAACCATGTTCTATCTAGTTATTGGAGATGGAGGCAGTGACAAAGATGGAAGTTTTTTCCTGTAAAGAGCTACTCCCAATTATGATTTTTTTGAAAACTTTCTTAAAAGCGGATACAAGCCCGGAAAGGTGACTTTGATATTTTCTACACAAGTAATATGCAGTATATTAGGATATGTTTCCTTAAATAGTCTGCCTGTTTTAACATATACGCAGCACTGTCACTGACAAAAAAATATTTATTCTTTGTACCTGTCGTCCGAATGAAACATTTGGTGCATATTCTTGTAAACGATTTTAGCTATTATTTCCGCATCAGCAGCAACTTTTGTTGCTATTACATATGCGTTATATGGAATTACACCAGCTACAACATTTACCACATAGCATCCTAATATATCGACAGTTTCGTATAGGTACTGATTTGAAAGATGGCTTCTAATACGTTCTACTGCGTGTACCATCGTCTAAATAACTGAGCGGATAAGAGTTTCCTAAAGTTGTATCAGTCAACTGTGGAGGCGTTTTAGGGAAACCAGTAGCGGTTAGAAACATAATATTTGCTTAAGGTCGATTCAGCAGGAATATTTCGACCAGCATATTTTTGGAGAAATGTTTTGAAGGTGAGATTGTTAAATTTCTTTAAGGAAATATTTGGCGCCATCAAAGTTTCACAGAGTTATTCGATAAAATTGTCAGATTCCAACAGGTCTAATATCTGTGTATGTCCTTGCGATGCTAAGTGTCGTTTCACGTGCGATTTCTTGGAATTCTTTAACGATATTTTACAGACTTTGCAATAAATTTCGGAATCACTGGCAATGAACATACAATCAGTATGACCCTTAATCCAACTTGCCATTGTTTCACGATGCCTCGACTTTGTTCCATATCATATCTGTAAAAGTAACTTAAACAATGTTCTAAATTTAAATAAATGGAAATTATAAATGTTTGCCAAAGTTATTGAAACTTAACTAAATTCGAAATAATTGGTAGAAATAGATTCGATGAAACGATATTAAACAGGATCGATTACAAAAACTACGAAGTATGTAATTAACAGCTAAAACAATGAAAAAAAGAAACTAACTCACCGACCTTATTTATCTTAAGAAATATAAACTAATAAATAAAATAAATTATAAAAACTCCTCACGGTTCTATCTGCAGGAATTTAAGTGTAATATTGAAGTAATTGCGTCACAATTCAACTACAAAAAAAAACAGATGTGTGGTTAACCGAATGAATAGGGCTATTCAATAACTGCGTGTTGTACTTAGCGATGTTGTAGACTATTTATATGGTCCATCGTAATTTCGGCCTGATGCGTCCGGTGTCTAATCATTATGTTCATTTGTTTCTTTGCGTAGCCGGCTTCCCCAATTTACTAGGCACAGGCTGCAACCGCAAACAATTCCATCTGCGCGGTAACTTCATAGTAGTCGTCCATAAGACGGGAGGATTTACGCGTCGGTGCCTTTTGCGCCATATCTATGACCATCATCAGAGCCGCTTGTATAGCTCCTGCGTTACCCTCAGTCACTAAGCTGACCGGGTAATATTTAGAAATTATTGGAGCTTTAATACCTTTAAGAGCTGCCTTGTAACTCACGCCGGAAGTAGAAAACTTCTTGTGTTTAGTTATTTTATTCTCAGGAGTGCCCCTAGTCGAAACGGTTCGCTTATCGGCCCCCGTTAGCTTAGGTTCTCTCTGAGGTTCTTTTTGAGGAAGGGAAAATTGAAAACGTTCAATTATTGACCATAAGTCTTCAAGATGCTGTAGACACAATAAACAGGCAAGATATCCCAGCGTGTTTAAACTCGTAGATGCAGATAGTACAAGTTTGTATTTAAGCTGGAGGCGGTGACTTGAACATTTGCTCTAGGAGGTGTTCCTGTATTGCTCGCATAAGTGTGAATATCTCTGACACTTTACAATTTTTATCACAATTTTTTTTCATTTGTCATTATTTTGTTTGTATATATTATTTTCAGTTAAAATAAAACCTAATTTTTTTATCACCCTGTATACATACTCAAACTATAATTTATAATATATCATTCATCTCTAAAGAATCGTGTCTCTTCAATGAGTGTAACTTTTGGCTATTGACCAGATCCTGCACCTCTTGTTAAATGGGGTTGTCTTTTAGTTCCTAATGATGTGATATATTTGTCCACATTTGTATGAGAAAAAAAAAAAACCACATCCGTCCAGAAACGTGCATATTTCACTGTCGTTACAGATCATCAGTACACGATATTCTGACCTAGACATGATTTTATTATTATACTTCCGCGTATATGTACGAATTATATTGAATTTAATTGGAGTGAGAAATAGCAATTATTCAAATCTCCTCTCACATGCAATTGTCGCTAAACTTGTTGCGTTGATTCTACAATTTGACAAGATTACTCCTGCCGAAGAACGTAGACGCAAACACGGCGCGACGTCAGCTATCCAACTGTACGGATAATTAACATTTGTATGAAAAAAAACCACATCCGTCCAGAAACGTGCATATATCGATATTTCACTGTCGTTACAGATCATCAGTACACGATATTCTGACCTAGACATGATTTTATTATTATACTTTCGTGTATATGTACGAATTCTATTGAATTTAATTGGAGTGAGAAATAGCAATTATTCAAATCTCCTCTCACATGCAATTGTCGCTAAACTTGTTGCGTTGATTCTACAATTTGACAAGATTACTCCTGCCGAAGAATGTAGACGCAAACACGTCGCGACGTCAGCTATCCAACTGTACTGTAGAATCAACGCAACAAGTTTAGCGACAATTGCATGTGAGAGGAGATTTGAATAATTGCTATTTCTCACTCCAATTAAATTCAATATAATTCGTACATATACACGAAAGTATAATAATAAAATCATGTCTAGGTTAGAATATCGTGTACTGATGATCTGTAACGACAGTGAAATATCGATATATGCACGTTTCTGGACGGATGTGGTTTTTTTTCATACAAATGTTAATTATCCGTACAGTTGGATAGCTGACGCCGCGACGTGTTTGCGTCTACGTTCTTCGGCAGGAGTAATCTTGTCAAATTGTAGAATCAACGCAACAAGTTTAGCGACAATTGCATGTGAGAGGAGATTTGAATAATTGCTATTTCTCACTCCAATTAAATTCAATATTTGTCCACCTGATAAATCACGAAATTGGGATATTCCTTTGATAAGTTTTAGAAAAAAAAAAGCAAAAACCTCTTAAATATACAAAAAATTGTTTTGCCCATGCATTTATTGTAAATTTAGAAAATATGAATTTTATGCACTAAATATGTATTTTTCATGTAATCCAATCTCTATTTATAATACTATGGTTAACGAGGTCTTGTAAATTATTTCTAAAATGAACCTTTAATTCTTAAGTAATATTATTAATCAAATTTACTTACACAAGAATGCAAAATTCTATCTTCTATTTTCAGTTTTAGTTTTTATAATTTTTAAAAAATATAACCGAATGTATTATCTTTTTACAAAAATCTACAAATATTTGTTATTCTGTAGTTGGTTTTATTTTGAATTTATTCTATATTTAACATAACGTTTCAGATGTCAATTATCATTCGCAAACGTATATTCGTGTTTACAATTATATGAATATTTCTTAACTACATTTAAAGACATTTTTCAATAATTATTTGTTTAATTATGCATTTTAACCACTGTAAAACAAAAGCTCAGATCTTTTTTAATATTTGTTATTGTTCGTTTCTTAATTTTCTACTGAAATTAAAAGAAACGAATTCTGTCGGTCACTACATATTGCTGTGGACTTTTCCCCGCAAACATTTTGAAAACATTATTTTATGTTGTACATTTATTTTCGATGCCAGTGTATAATTTTTATTTTCTATGAATGCAGATTTTATTTTGATTCATTTTTATTTTGACTTATGTAGTTGTAGTACGCCGGACTTGCAGTATACGCTTCAGACATTAAATGTTATCTGAGTTAGAAGGTCGTGTTTAGAAGATAAATTCTTTATCTTAGTTAATTAACTTCGTGATTTGATTTAATTAGTTTTTGGTGCTTGATTTCATACCGTTTTATTTACGAGTGTGTAGAACTCGTAATTGTTTAATTAGGCTTTCTAATTCAGGTGTCTCGAAGAAGAAAAAAATATATTTTTTTTTATACTACGTAAGTAAAGTATATTATTCTTATTATCATTTATATTATTATCGTGTATGTATTGATTTATATTTTATGCTTAGTTGTATGAAATAAATGACAAAGAACGTTTTTTAAAATTTCTAAAGTAAAAAATTTTTGTAACGATAAATTTTGTTCGCTTGGTATCAATGGCATTTTTTCATGTGGCTTGCACATGCGTCTAGAGTTTGTTCGGTCTGTCATCTAGTTTGTTTATGTTAAATATTGTGGGAGAAATTGAAATACTTCTTTGCAATTTATTAGATTTTAATTTTGCTTGGGAGTCAATAAGGAAGTTTAATTATACGTAATGGTAATTTTCGTATAATAATTTTACCTTAATAATATTGTTTGATGATGCAATATTTATCTTAATACATCATTAAAATTTTTTTAAATTTTTTTTATTGTAATAAAATTTCATTTTAATTTTATTGTGATTTTCTTTTTACCTTTGTTTGAACTGTTTGTACTGGTGCTATATAAATTTGTAGAAGAGAAAAACCACGTTTTCCGATTGGAACCCTGAGGGAAAAGCAGTCTCATTCTGGAAATCAAACCGACTGAATATCGAAGCTGGACACATTGGTTGTGAATTGTGAATAAGCAGTATATAAAATCACAATTCATAGCAATATGTTTAAGATGTCTATGCATACTAATATATGTAAATATGTAGGTGACGGCATAAATTCATGGTCTAACTAGTATAGGAAGAAAGCACAACAGCTACTTATTACTTTTTAATATAATAAATTGCATCAATAGAATTTACATTTAGTAAGCATTTTTATGCATTCATAATAATAATCACAGTAACAGCTTTGTTTTGTTATGCAAGAAGTGCAATGCACTTTCCAAGAATTAGAAGGAAATTAGCTAAATACTAATTAATATAGACAAAGAAAATGGTAAATAATAATAGAACCAAAATATACGAGGGCGATTCGTAAAGTAAGTTCAGTTTCGATCTAGCGAGCAGAGGAGTAAGGATATCGTCGCGATAGCAGCGCTGCGGTGTAGTCTAGTTCAGTGGGAGTCTGGCAGGACTAATGAGAGAATCGTTCCGACATTCTTTGGTGCTATTTTGATCTTTTGAAGTTGCTGCTGCAGTCAAAAATCCCGTCGACTGTGAATTGCATGCTATTATCCGATTTCTACGTGCAAAGAATATAGAGGCTACTGCGATGCATCGTAAACTTTTAGATAATCAGGGTTAAATTTCTTGTTAGTTGCGCCAACAAAATTTTAACATGTATTAGTTAACATACCACTTATGACAGCATGTTGATGATGTCATTAAAGTTTATGACGTCTCGTGCTGTAATTGGTTGAAGAAGGTTTCGTTCAGTTGCAAAATAAACTGGCGGCAATAAACAGTTTATGATTTAATTGTAATTGTCGCGTTCAACGCAAGTATCTAAATTTTAAAGAAGGAACAAAATTAATTTTTGCAATGGATAAGAGATAGATTTTCTAATTTTATTGAAAGTGATAGAGACTTGCTTATGACCGTTTTGTCAGTGTATTTTAAAACTATAAGCTTAACAACTATCACCAAGTAACCAGCCACGCAAAAATTCTCCAGCCTCAAACCGTACTCTCAATGTATTTGCATTACTGTCATGGATAGAACCAGGACGACCTGCGACATCTGAAATTTTTAGGTCTATGTCACAAACTGCATGTACATTAATCGAAAACCATCCCTTTCTGTTTCAGTACATTTTCCTCACCAAGAGATAATACACACACAAGAAAAGTCTAAGGATATTTGTTTTAAGTTATAATAAAAACTTGTATATATTTTAAATTATACATTTAACGTATATATCAGGTCAAATGCTCAGTGGGGAATAGATTTTGTTTGAGAACGTCCTAGAAAAACAATAAACAATTCGATAAAAACAATAGTTGCAAAAAATTAATTTACTGTGCGTATTTAACTGAGTGACAGATTGTAATTTTATTCATTGTACATCGCTTTTTCTTGGATTGCAAATTATTGTGTTTAACAATGGAACGACGACATTTGATTTTAGATGAAAGGAATCGAGTAATAGGTCATCTTGAAGGTGGCGTGCGACAAGTCTAAATAACTTAGCGGATAAGAGTTTCCTAAAGTTGCATCAATCAACTGCTGAGGCGTTTTAGGGAAGCCAGTAGACTGGCTGAATGACATCTAAGTCGTGGACACAGTACAACGGCGACTCAAGACAGATTTTTGGTTTTAAATGTTAAATGACAACCTACATTGACAGCACCTGAGTTGGTTACGGAACTATGCGCATAATTCAATTGTTCACCGAGATACTGTGAAAAATCGTC
Organism: Melolontha melolontha; assembly: GCA_935421215.2. Taxonomy (NCBI): domain Eukaryota; kingdom Metazoa; phylum Arthropoda; class Insecta; order Coleoptera; family Scarabaeidae; genus Melolontha; species Melolontha melolontha. Next base: position 50,636,850 of record OW285241.1, on the reverse strand, counting down.
TCCATGAAGCTGGACTATATTCTCGACGAACAATCAGATGTCCACCTCTCTCTTGGTGTCAAGAATTTATAAACTGGGATGAAAATGCTTGGGCTACAGTTTTGTTTACAGAAAGATCCAGATTTGGGTTTCATCCTGATTCTCGTCGAACAAGGATATGGAGACGATCTGGAAATATGGAACGTTTGAATCTTGCCCAGGAGGTACATAGCTACAGAGGTGGTACTGTTATGGTATGGAGCGTAATAATAATTGGTTGGCAGTCGAACCGAGTTCATTTTTCCAAATGGTTTTTTGACAGTTCAGCAATATTTGGATAATATTCATCAGCCCATTGTGCATCCATTTGCCAGTGCCGTTTGTCAAAATTTCCATCTGATGCATGACAATGCTCGTCCACATCTCACGCGTGCTGTGATGGACCGGTTAACAAACGAGGGAGCTAATGTATTGCCATGGCCAGCACGATCTCCGGATCTGAATCCCATAGAGCATGTATGGGAGATACTTTAGAGAAGAATTACTCCACACATGGGAAATATTCCCAATTCTGTTAGATTCAAGGAGTTTCTGACAGAAGAATGAGCACGTGTGCCACAAGATATAGACCATGTAATTCTGTCGATGAACAATAGGTGCATGGCTTTGCTTAATCAACGTGGAGGTCAAACTCTATATTAGAAAATGTTTTTTAAATTTCTTTCTCGAAAATTGTTTAAAAACAAATCTAAAAATATTGCATTGATTTAATTGTTTAAATTTTCGAAATATTTTTTTATTTTATTCAAGAACTTTATATTATTATGTTACATATTTATACAATAAATAACCTTAAATGTCAATATTCTTTGAAATCAGTTATTGCCAATACAATACTTATATTTTTGAAAACATCCTTAGACTTTTCTTGTGTGTGTATTTTAATATGCCTGGAATCAACACATCCAACAACTTTAGGGAAGTCACTAACTCTATGAAAGTTACTCATAGTTTGCAATATTTTCTCCCCTGTCTGAGGCATTTTTATATAATTAACTGCGCAAGAAGTGTTTTTTTATTATTCTACATACTGTAGACTTATTTATATTTATGACTTGATAGAAGCATCCAGTTACATAGAACCTCAATGTTATCAACAATTGTAGTATTTGGGACAAAGGGAGGTGTCTATTATTATTGTGTTGCAAATTATCTAAATGAAATACAGGGTGATTACTGGGAAACGCATGCTGTTTAAATACCGAGTACTCAGGCAATTATGAACGAAATTTTTATTTATTGTTAGCAATACATCGCAATTTGAATACACAAGAACTTCACAAGAACCCACAAGAAATTAATATTCAAAAATTACATGTGTAAGATGGCCTCCTTCTGCTTGAACACAGCGTTGAAGTCGTTCCTTGAAGCTCCGAAATGAATTTTCTAACATTTCTCTAGGGTGCCGTTGATTTCTTGGGGAATAGATTCCTTAAGTTCCTGTATAATGCGCGGCTTGTTAATGTAAACTCGAGATTTTAAATCGCCCCATAGAAAAAAATCTGGAATGGTAAGGTCCGGCGAATGGGGAGGGCCAGGTGACATCACCAAAACGAGAGATTACTTTTTCAGGAAATGTTCGTCTAAGAATGTCTATAGAAATGTGAGCAGTATGGGCTGTTGCCCCATCTTGCTGAAACCATACATTACGTATCACAAAGTGGCAACGACGCAGTTCAGACAATAAATAATCTTCCAACATTTCCACATAGCGTTGTGCTTTCACTGTAACTGCATTACCATCGTCGTCCTCAAAAAAATAAGGACCGATGATCCCTACTTCACTAACCGCATATAACACAGTCACACGTAAGCTGTGTAGAGATCTCTCACTCACGATTTGTGGATTTGCTGGACACCAAAATCGAAAGTTCTGTTTGTTTACAGCACTGCTTAAACGAAAATAAGTCTTATCGCTTATAATGATAACGTTCGTCGTTTTCAACAAAAATTTCCATAATTCTGTAACGAAAGTCTACACTTATCTCTTATCTGCATGACTCAATTGATGATATGCTATATAAGCTTGTATGAATGAAATTTAAGATCCGTAATTAAAATTTTTCTCACTTTGGATGGGCGAAGTCTGAGAGCTGCTGCCATTGAACGGCTAGGGCTCTAAACCGTTGCAATCCTTACTCACTCGACATTCTCCGGGGTAGTATCTATCATTGCCGCTCCTGGGGGTTTCTCTTTCAGCAATGATCCTATCGTGTTCACATTCTGTATCCAACGCAATATTGTATTGCGATCAGGGATCGCACCATGCCGCGCAACTTTAAAATAAAAACGAAAGTCTCGTTGGGTCTGAGCGACTGACTCACCGTTTGCGTAAAAGCGCCGAAAGGCAAACGTATAATGTTCAAGTAGTTTTCAAAATTTTGAATTTCAAACAGTTGCAAGCAGCAATAACAGAACTGACAGAAAAGTTAGGTTAACATTAACTTTAATCGAGGTCTGTTGCTGAATTAACGAAACAGTCTTAGTAAACTCTACATTAGACCTAATTACGGCTGCTGCTACGAAAATTTGTGTAATCATGAGTTTACTAATTCATATTAGTTAACATGGATTTAACAGAATTCGGTGCAACCGGCCAACAGACTTCAAAAATTCAGATCACTTTGAATTAATTCGTCGTTTATCACATGAAAAATATTGTTTTTATTTATTTCAATTACGAGGTAAATCCAGAAAGTAAGTTGCGTTCGTGTTTTTTTACCGCGGTAGCGTTGCGGTCGCAGTTGCTCTGAGTCAAGAAGAAGGAGATGACGCTATCTTGAGATAGCTGTTTGTTGTATACGCTTTGTAGTGCATGTTTAGAATGGCGGCGTTGCTTGTGAAATTAGATCTGTAATTCATTTTCTAAATGCAAAGAACATTAAACCTGTCGACATTCATCAACAAATCTGCTGAGTTTATGGAGAAAAGCTTAAGGTTTGTAGATTGTTTTGTAATAAGTAGTTTTTCTGTATATCTACTTGATTTCTTTTCATTACCAAATGGCGCTTACTTTTTGGACTTATCTCGTATTTAGATATAATAAAACACAGTTGTATAGTTTCAAAATAATATATATGCACTACATATGTTTCACCACACTGTGGCTTCATCAGGTGGATGAATATATTCATCCACCTGATGAAGCCACAGTGTGGTGAAACATATGTAGTGCATATATATTATTTTGAAACTATACAACTGTGTTTTATTATATCTATATAATGAAGTTTCAACAAGTATCTCCTTCGTCGATTATTAATTATCTCGTATTTGTAATCTGTTAGACAATGAAGATTATTATTACTATTATGGTTTCGAGTTATCTCGCACTTCCTCAGCTTGTAGCCGGAAAAAATTTTATGCGATGTGTTGCACATTATCTTGAAGTACGACATGTGTTTTCTCTCTGTATGTATTGTGATATCCCAATAGAGTTTGTATCTCTGATTTTCAAGAATTATTGTAGGTACATATTTATAGTAGGGTGTAGATGTATTATTAATGAGGTTGTATTTTTGTGCTATTGCTTGGTGTGGTATTTTTAGCAGCTTTATTATGTCTCTTAGCATATTATCTTCCTGCTAGAGTGCTACATCCTGTAATATGGTTTATAGTTTTGAGTTGCAAATTGCACTTCTGCAGCTATCTTTCTGAATGTTTGTGTCCATATTTATATATTTCCTATAGTTCATTGTGAATATGACTTGATCTTTTATTGCTGAAATGAAGCCTTTGGTGTCTAGAAAAAGTTCTCCACATTTTAGTCATTTGTAACTATCAGTATCACTTAAGTCTTATCTTGCGATATGGGAGCAATGTCTTACACGGAGTTTTTTCTCTTTCCATGACTTTGTCTTCATTTGGATGTACCTTAAATCGTTATACAAATCGAAATCGTGTGTGTGGCTTTTTAACACTAGGTTTAGCGGTGTGCAATTTTTATGTTCTTGTTACAGCGATGTGTAGGTTATTCGGTTTATCGCTAAAGTACTGGGGAAGGTTGTGTATTTGTTTCTTGCAATCTGATGTCCTTCTACCTTCTCATTTTCTGCTTAAATTCGTTAATGCAAGAGATTAGGTGTAGTTTTCTGTATTTGTGCATAAGTACGTGTGTTATCGAATTAGTATTATTGACTAATTAATATCTGTGTCCACTTAATTATTCCAAATGTTCGTGGTAAAGTGGATATTGCTCAGGCGTTAATCGTTCGTTATGTTTTTGGAATTTAGATATTATTTAAAGATGCGATTAGTCTACCAGTTTATCGTTGTTTTAATTCTGTCTTTATATGCGGGTATTTTATGTTTTTATTTTGAGGCAGCCAAGTGTCTTGATCTTCTATAAAGTCTATTTCAACTTCATTTAGTGTTTATTTTCGTAACTTTTGTAACATGCTTTTTTATCCTCTTTCAATGGGTAGTGTTTTGCTTATGTCAAACTCCATGTTAATATCGAAGGCTATTTCTGCTGTGATTTTCACTCATCCTTTTAATTGTGTCATTGTGGATTCATAAAGTCTCGTATCAAATGATTCGTTTCATGTAGCGTTGTTTTGTTTGATTGGATTTTGAAACCATATTGTGTGTCAAGAGTATTTGATACTGGATTTAAAGGCATATGCAAAACTAAAGAGCACTGAGTGAATCGTCCTGGAAAGTTTCTCCTCTAATATATGTGGTTTCTGCACGCATGATATACGAGGAGTACGCTGGAATTATTGAAATTCTTAGAAAATATAATATTTAGAGATGGTAACGTTGTATTTTTATAAACTGCGGTCCTTAGTGTTCACTTGAATCGCGTCTGTCACAGATGCGATTATCGTACACGTGGTACACACAATTGTGAGTGGATGTATGGAGTTGTCACGGGAACATTTTCGGGTTTATGATTTACTTCGATTTCAAAGTTGGTTTAAACGAACGTTTGAACGTTTGCAATTGGCAATGAAGCCCCATCCAAATTAACTGTGTTTCGTTGGTTTCAAGAATTTAAAAGAGGTCGGATTTCGCTTAGCGATGAGAATTATCCGGGAAGGCCATGTTCTTTAGTAACTGCTGAAAACGTTGAAGAAGTGAAAAAGTTAATCGAAGAAGATTCGCGATGCACATGTGCAACAATTCAGACAACACTTGGCATTGGATCCGCTACAGTTAATACAATTTTACACGATCATCTTCATATGAAAAACTTTGTTACAAGTTGAGTGCCACATAAAGTCAATGACTTCCAAAAGGCAGAGCGTGTAAGGATCGTTCGGGAAACTTTTACAATTCTTAAATAAAGGGGCACCGAATTATTTCAAAAATATTAACAGGTGATGACACGTATATACCATTTTATGATGTTCTCACTCGTCAGAAGAGTCGCATATGGGTACATGAAGTCACACTAAATTCAACAATATCATAAAAGCAGAGGTCTATGAAGAAAGTATTGGACTGTTATTTTCAACTCTATTACGACAGCTTTGCTGATTTCAGTAGGCGTTTTAATATTCAAAAAGCCATGTTTTGTCATATTGACAATATTAAATGGTGGAGTATATTTTGCGGATTCGATAACACGTATCACATCTTCTGAGACGAAGGCTTTCATGCATCTTTTACATTTTTTGATCAACGCAAAGTCTCAGTCGCAGGGCATAAAGCTGTGACCGCTAAGAAGAAACCTTTGCTCTATTGAATCGAATAGCCCACCAACCACTAAAAATACTATGACAAAACAGTGTATATTTGTTTTTATTTTGGCTGCTGCAGTTGTCGCACCAAATCACTAAATTTTTCTACTCGGTAATACCCTTATTTAGAAGCTGCAGCAAACATGAACCTATTTCGTTGGCACCACTTCCTGCAAAACCTTCATGCCAGACACACATATATGTGTTACTGGTGTCATCAATATGCATTCCAAAGTTATAGCAGGAGAGTTTTGACATGTAAAATATATCAGAGTGAACTAAAGTTGGTACAAACAGTACCTGCTCAAGGTCCATAGACACAGTACATACATTGCTGCCTGGTGGTTTAGAGTTCATCGTATCTTAATTTAAGAGGTCTTTGACTTTCTTAGCTTTAGCTTGGTGCACCTGGTGGCCTACGGAACGAAAAATTTAGAAAATATTTTTTAAAAATACGGCTATAAAATTTGTTGCTAACTATAGAGACACTTGTTTTGAAACGCCTTAAATAGTCTGTTTAAATTCAATTCAGGACTGAGGTATTGTTTGTCTATTCTTTGCACGTGTGTAGTGACTTACACCCCTTGGGATACTATTAATGCGAGCTTTTACGAGTTGGACAAAATTTGGACGGCTTGTGGCAGGTTCTTTTGTCTGTGTAACATGTTTCCCCAATTACTAATGAGACCATCCAATCTTTTTCGTGAGACAGCAAAAATATCCATAATAGTTATTTATGTACCTAGGTTCGTAAGTACAGTTTTTTGGTCGAGAATACGATTGCAAACGGAGACCCGTAGGGTCGAGGTTTGCATGTATTCGAGACCATGAAAGTGTACTGTACGAACCGTGGTGCATATGAGATTTTTCGTCATACCTACGTTTTTTTTAAATAGACGAATTTGAATGATTTTCCACTTTACTTTTACTATATGTATACACATTAGTAACATCAAGTCAGGAATATTTGTCGTATCTATGGTAACCATGTTTGTGTCGATATAAATTTATATTTTTGATAAATGTCAAAGTATATGCAATAGATTTTCAAAAGTTTTTCTTTCTAAATAAAATTTATAAACATGAATCAAATAGAGATGGATGCTATTATAGCTTGTACTGAGATTTTGCCGGAGAAATCTAAAAACAGATACAATGAAACCTATAAAATGTTCAAAGATTGGTGTCACCAGAGGTATGTGGAGAGTATTTCAGAAAGTGTAATGCTGGCATATTTTCGTGATAGATCTATGAAGTTAAAATCACCAAACAGTTTATGGTGTGAATACTCCATGTTAAAAACTACCATAGTTATTAACGAAAATGAAGATATTTCAAAATATCCTAAATTGAAAGGATTTTTGAAGCGTAAAAATGATGGTTTTAAGACTAAAAAGTCTAGTATCTTTACAAGAGAGTAAATGAATAAATTTCTTATTGAAGCTTCCTACGATACATATTTGTTGATAAAGGTAAATTTACAGAATGATTCTTTTTAATTCGTGTTCATTCTATACTAATTTTTTGCAGGTTGTTATGATTATGGGAATTGCTGGGGCTTGTAGGAAAGATGAACTAGTTAAAATGAAAATTCAAGATGTGGAAAATAAAAATGATGTAATAATTAAAATACCAGATACTAAAAATGGATTAAAACGTTCTTTTACAATTATTGCGAAGGAAGAATATCCAATTAATTTTAAGCTAATTATTAAAAAATACATTGGTCTGAGATTAGAAAATATTACCAATGATAGATTTTTCTTAAAGTACAGTTTTGGTGAATGTCGAAATCAGCCTGTAGGAAAAAACACTCGCAAAAATTCCTAGCCAAATAGCAAAATACTTGTCGTTGGAGAACCCCACTACCTACACCGGACATTCCTTTCGAAGGACCTCGGCAACATTATTAGCCGATTCAGGAATTGATGTTCTTGGTCTGAAAAGACACGGCGCATGGAAATCTTCTACCGTGGCAGAATGTGTTTCCGATTCAATGATAAATAAAGTACAGATAGCTGACCGAATTTTATATAAACAAAATATTACAGAGGCTGTTTGCTCAACTGTGATACAGAAAAATGAGAAGAAAGTTGATGATTCCATTAGGAATCCAACCATTAATAATGTTGACATTATTGAATATATAAACTTGCCTAGTAAGAAAGAAGACTCTATTGTTCAGATAGCTAATTGTTCTAATTGTTCGTTTACATTTAATATTACAAAATCATAAGTTTTTGTACAAGATTCTATTTTTCCTAGTTATGTTAATTAATCATGTTTGAAATAAATTTGTCATAAATTTTCTAATATTGCTATTATTTCCCTATGGTCGTAATAAATATTACAGCCCGCTACCATAGCAACTGTCAATACGGTATGTAAAGTGTCACTTACGTTTCAAAAAAAGGTGTCATAATTGTTTACTTACGCAGTAGGTGTGACGAAAAATATTTTTTGCACACGGCAACAAATTCGCCATTTTTATTAGGAACAGTATAATGTACAGAAACTTGTCTCATTTTTGGGAATTGCTGTTTGCATTTTTCCGGCGCCTTTTAATTTTGGTCAGCCGGATAGGACTCATTAAATAAGTACCTTGGGTTTTCGATGTTTCCTTATAAAATTGTTTAAATAGGATCTTACGCTTATTAAAACTTAGAGTATTGCAACTTAATTTTATACCAGGACAATGCATCGCCACGCACTGCGCAACTGACTTGTGAATTTTTACGTAAAGATAATTAAAACTTATTGAACATCCACCTTATTCGCCTGATTTGGCATAGTATGACTTCTGATAGTTCTTCCACCTGAAAAAGGGCTTACGTGGTCAACGTTTCGAGTCGTTAAATGAGATTCACGAAGCAATTCATGAATTTTTTGATAATATTCCGAAAGATGATTGGCTGGAAGCTTTTCATTTGTGGAAGGTTTGATTACAAAAGTGCATCGATGCTAGTGGGGAGAACTTTGAACACGAATAAAATCGTTTTCCAATACGACTTGTAATTTTCTTGTATTTCAATAATTCAAGTGTGTCCCTCGTATGTTTGACTACATTATTACCGAAAGAAATTTTTGAGTGTTTCTGTATATTTACATGTTTCCAATATTTTTCGTAACCATAATGTCAAAGGAGTGTTAGTAATCTACGCACCACATTATTATTATTTTATTAATGACTAACTGCCCGTAGCCCGGCGTTACACGGCCGCATTTTATAGAAAAATTCAAACTTCCTTTGTGTTAACTGGCATTACCCGATATAAAATTTTTGTATAACAACGAATCAATGATATTTTATTATCAGTCCACTGCCTTTGGATACACAATATTCTGCGTTATTGCATCTGGTGCAAAAACAAACAGAGCAGATGATTTTCCAATTTGCCAACATGCTACATATGCACATAAGGATTGATAATTTCCAGCTCTTGTAATCACACATAGCAATTCGATAACTGTTCTCGCAGACAAAAATGCATTGCTCATCGTAATGTCGACGTAGTTGCCATTCTGTCAAGACAATTGCTAAGAGACAACTTGTAAACAGTATTCAAATGTACAGTTCCGGTCTACTAAAACCCAGATACTTAAATATAAACACATTTTAAGCGGTGTAAACTCTTTTAAACGCTACTCAAACCAATTATTGGCATAGAATGCAAAATGTATTGCAAAAATTGCAAATTTAAAAAAATGATTAACAAAACTGCAGATGGTTTCCTGCTTTACTTACATTTCAAAAATATCATTTCGAATATCAGAATACAAAACATTACTTCAAAATTAGTATTTAGTTTTGATAATAGGTTTTTATAATTCTGATAACTGCGGCATTTTAAAAAAATAAACTGACTATGGATTTGTCAAATGTGACAGTCATCAAAATAACTAATGAAAATTTGATTTACACACATTACAAAATTTTAAATTTTTGGCATTCACGTCAAAATCGAGTGTCTGAGTTTTCAAGGGCCGCAATCGTACATATGCATATGCATAGTAGATTTTCTTTATTTGGCGATTTAAGGTCTGTTTTAATTGAATATTTATTTATTTAAGATACTTTAACTCTTAAGCACTTATATGTCAGGTTTCAAAGATCTTTTTTTTAATATAAACATTTAATTACATATAATTATAAAAAGTGACAATATACTCGTATTATATTTTGTACTGTCATATTTTATATGTTGTCATGGTTTTTATAGAATAATTTCAAATTACATTGCGATTTTTTCTTATAGAAATTCATGCTTCACATATTCTTAATTCTTTAGTATTTGCCGATAAAATTTTGAAAAAAAATTAAATATCCTTCCCCACAACATAAGGAATATACACAACAAATTTTATCAAAATCGATTATGTAGTTTGTGAGTCTATAGAGAACAAATGAAATGTTTTTGATTTTTATATTCAGTGTGTTTCACTTTTCATGGGCACACCTAAATAACTTTTTTATTTTGAAAGCAATCAATATAAATTTTTTATCAGTTATGTAGGCCACGGCAATGCTTTTCGTATGAATAGAGTTTTTATAAAGTCAATATCCAGCCAATTATAATTAAAATAAAAATTAGTGTTTCAAGTAAAGTCATACTAGCGATTAAGATAGAGCAAAAAAGTATTAGGAAAAGTTTTCGAAAATCACTCAAGGATCTCTAATACCAAATTTCGCTGAAAATTTTTCATTTTTAAATTCTTCTACATTTTTATGCTATCTGTAGATTATAGTTTGTTATTGCAACAATAAGAGTGCCATGAAGCAAAAAATAATTTGTCAGTTCAGACGTCAATGCACTTTCAGACAATAGGTCTAACAATTAGACGTTTTGTTGCCTTAAAAATTCAATTGTCTTGCGAGCTGTGTGCGAACTTCCATTGTCTTGGTGGAGGATGATTCGTCGTTGTGGGGTGGTTCCTCGGAGCTCAGCGATTACTTCAGATGTAACTGTCAATAGACATTTAACTATTGCTCAAAAAGTAGAAATTATTCGAATTGCTTGTGGTAATGTATATTCTATCCGAGAGGCTGCTACAGAGTTTAACGCAAGACATCCTGAACGTCCACCCATCCGTCATCGACCTGTCGGATACTGGAATAACATTTTCAACACTACTGGAAATATTGCTAAACCATGTCAACGAGAATTGAACAGTCGAGAAAACCATTTCGATGCAGTAATATTAGCAGTTTATCGTAATAATCCTTACACGAGTTTATGAGATATGGCTAGCAGCCTCTCGGATAGAACGTACAGTCGTGGCCAGATAAATGTAGTACAAGCTTTTCTTAATAAATTTTTATGGTGTAAGTTAGTATTTTGACAATTATATGTCAAATCATTTTAAATTTTATTAAACGTCAAACATATTTTTACGATGGCACGAAAGCTAACCGCACTGATAAAGTTCGTATATTAAATTAATTTTAAATTTAAATTTAACTTATTATTATATTTTTAACTTGTATTTCTTAACTCAAACAATAATAAAGTAAATATATTCCAGTATGATCTGACATTTGATTTTATTATGCAAGTAGCTTAAGCTGAAGCTCGTCTTACAATAATAATATATCAAATTTATGACATATATGAAATTTAAGGTTGTACTACATTTATCTGGCCATGACTGTACATTATCACCAACAATTCGATTAATTTCTACTTTTTGAGCAATACTTAAATGTGTATCGGCCATTGCTCAGCAAAGTTCAATAATTACAACTGAAGTAAACTGTTTAGTGAATTGACGTTCGAACTAACAAATTATTTTCTTGCTTCATGGCACTCTTATTATTGCAATAACACTATTATCTACGGATAGAATAAAAATGTAGAAGAATTTAAAAATGAAAAATTTTCCTAATACTGTTTTGCTCTATCTCATCTTAATCGCTAGTATGACTTTACTTGAAACACTACTTTTTATTTTAATTATAGTTGGCTAGATGTTGACTTTATAAAAATTTTATTCATTCAAAAAGGTGCATTGTCGTGACCTACACAACTGATAAAAATTTTATATTGATTGCTTTCAAAATAAAAAAATTATTTAGGTGTCCCCATGAAAAGTGAAACCCACTGTATATATAATTATATTATATTGTAAGGCTTATGAAGCAATAAAATTAAAAATCAGAAATTCTATTAATAGTTCGTAATATTTCCAAGAACGTCGACATAAAAATGAATTTCATAACATTTTATGTACAATTGTGAATTCTTAAATATTGAATATTTGCCAATATTTTATGTAACTTTGAATAAACAGTCTCTCATATAATGTAAATTTACATTATTACCATAACATAAAATTACTGTGTCTGTAAATGGACAGCTACAATTAAGGAAAGACCAACAGTAACAGTCGATCGATTTGTAAATATATATTATTGTTTTTGTTGTAAAAGTATATTTGCAAACTTAAATTTCATTGTGAAACATTATTTTAAAACAAGATTTTCATATTACATGCATATGTCATATAATTGAAAGGTAAACGAGTGATTAAAATTCGATAAAATCGAAATCGCATTTTTGCTTTCTCTCAATTTAAACGAATAATTTGTTAACCTACTTTATGTACGAGGGCGGTTTGACGGGAGGGTGACTTTTTAATGAAATACTTATTTTCGGGTAATCTTTCTGTAACTATACAAAATAACCCTTTGTTTCGCATATCACCTCTTCACTTGTCAAAACTCTTTTTCCACGGAGACATTTCTTAAAATCTTTGATGCGGCTCAAAGACCAAGATGTTCGGGCTTGGTGAACTAATGTTATGTTACTTTCATCGAAATATATTTATTTACAGTATATGCATTTATTTTTGGATCTATAACGACTTGTACTTACATAAAACTGCCGTTGAGACTGGTGTCCCTTGTTAAGGTATGATTGTTATGTTGATGTTTAATGTAAGCTATTCTGTTCTGTTCTTGAATTAATATTGTTATGTGTTGTTGCTTGTTATTATGTTACGAATAAGGCTGCTGTGTTTCAAGTAAGTAAGAATATCCCACTATCCCTACAAACTATTACATAATTAAAGGCATGTACCCGTTTTATATTATATTTTTTGACGTCATAATAGGGAATATTTTGTGTTATTAATTTGTGAAAATTATACCCACGGGCAACAATACCCAAGGTTTACGATAGGGTCTTGAAAATCTAAGCTTAACTAGTAAATAATAAAATATAATTACTAATTAAGTATTCGTGTTATAAATATAAGTATGTAGTTCCGCATGGTCCCTTGCTAAAGTAATAAAATTTATTATGCATTTTCAGGGAACGTGATCTTAATAATGAATATACAGATGAAAGCCTTTGTGCACTATAACCCAAGGTAATATATAATAATATATAAAGCAATAAATAAATTTGTAAATATAAAAGATATCGCTTTCTTAATCTAAGGAAAGTTTTATAATTTCAGTAGGATAATAAAATTATGTAGTAGAGTGGTTTAGACTTGAAAATGAACGTTAAATATTTATAAAATTAGAAATGCTATACTTGAGTTCTATATTCTACTTTACTTATACATATTTACTTATATTTAATAATGAAAAACGTTTGAAATTATTATATTACAAAAGGCTATTAAATGTATTATCAACAATGTTCATACAAAATATTGCATATTTATATTTAATTATCTATCTCAGTACTTTCAATCGACGATAGCTACTTACAAGAGCATGGATTTTATTAGCAATTTCTGGAGTAGCTACAGTAAATAACGAGCTGGGACGTTCTGCATAATCCGTGCCAATATGGCCACTTTTAAAAGCAGAAAACCTCTTATAAATCATTCCATTGGACTGATAATATTTACGTACTTTTCTTCGGTTTCTTTAATTGTTTTTATCACGTAAGGAATAATGTTTCATTGACTCTCGGAATTCCTTCCTAAGTAGGCTTCTAAAACATGGCAGAAACTATGGCTAACTTTTGTAAAAGTTACTCTTCTGTCAAACCACCCTAGTAATACTCAAAGATTATAAAGCTGAGTACACAGTAGAGAAACATTTTCAGACGAAGAGGAATACACTTTGCAACCCCAAGAAAATAATATGATAATAATATATCGAATAATTATAAGGATCGTAGTAATTAATTAAAGCTGCAATCCGATAAAATGTTATTTTTGGGTAGAATACCCCAGTAGAACACCCCATCGTACTAATTAATAAAATCTGCAATCCAATAGAATATTGTCTTTTAGTAGAACACTCCAGTCTACTTCTTTTAAAATTGATGGAGAGTGCGATAAGGATAAGCTTGTAAGATACGCCAAGCCGGAAACAATAAGTGCCCTATAAGAGGGCAAGTTGAAGGAAGAATGACTTTCCAAAGATTGGCAACACTTACACTATGGTGATTATGTTTGTGACTTCTACTTTGTGTCTGATGTGTACTGTTAAATTTTCAAACAAATCTGGCTGATAGGTTATGTTTTATACTAATTAAAAAAACATTTTTCATTGTTATGTAAATATGGAGAAAAGGGAATTCCGAGTATTAATTAAACATAATTTTTTAGGTGGAAAAACAAATAAGGAAACCGAGGAGAAGTTACGCAAATGTTATTGTGAATATGCTCTATCCCATGGTATGATTTGTAAGTGCTGTACTACTTTTAAACGTGACCATATGAGTACGGATGACGCAGAGCATCCTGGACCGGTATTTACTGTAACAACTGCAAAATTAGTTAATAAAATCAATGCCTTTGTAAGTAATAATAATAATTTTTATTATTGTTATTTTATTATTTTTTATATATTATTATTATTTTATTATCATCAACTATCTAATTTCTTATAGGCGCAATATTGGATTTAGACATCTTCAGAAAGAGTTTTTCTTCTGATTTCAACAATGTACCACATGCTGACTATAGTTTTTGACATTAGTTTTTATTTGAAAGAATAAATTATAAGATTAAATAAGGTAGCCATGGAATTTCAATCTGTCAAACATTTCATTTATTGTTCATTAATAATACAAAAATGTCATACACTAACGAAGAGAAACGAGATATGATAAGTATTTTTTATTCTTCGAACCGAAATTCAACAGTAGCGAGTACAAGATATCTACAATTATATCCAGAACGACAACAGCCTCATCGTACCATTTTTCTAGATCTCGACAGAAATTTGGTCGAGAATGGATCGTTTACTAAGCCGCGTAATGGTCAAGACAACAGGAATTTAAATGAAAATCGACAAGATATTTTGCAAATGGTAAATTAAAAGCGTGTTTTCAAATTTCATGTTAATCTTGTATTTTTATAGATAAATAATAATCCATCAATTTCTACACGCGAAGTAGCATCAGAATTAAATCTGTGCCAGTCCAGAGTTTGGAGAACTTTACAAAAAAGTAGGTTTAAACCATACAGGATCCATGTCAGTCACTCTTTACTGCCTGGAGATAATTTGAGAAGGCTAGAATATTGTAATTGGTTAATGGGAACGATAGAAAATGACGAAAATTTTTTAAGCAAAATCATCTGGTCAGATGAAACAAAATTTACAAATTCTGGAATGTTCAACAGAAATACGGAGCACAATTGGGCAGTACAAAATCCTCGACAAAACAGGGCTAGAAGACCACAACATCGTTTTGGAATAAACGTTTAGATAGGTGTTTTGGCAATTCGTCTCTTAGGACCAGTTATGTATGAAGAACATTTAAATGGAGAAAGATATTTAAACATTTTACGTACATACGTATCTGACTATCTTGACGACAATATCCCATTAAATCAATTACAATATTTATGGTGGCAAAAAGATGGCGCACCAGCACACAATGCAGCTGTTGTTAGAAATTTCTTAAATCAAGAGTTTGCAAACCGTTGGATTGGAAATAAGGGAGTTGTTGAATGGCCTGCGAGATCACCTGATTTAAGTCCACTAGATTTTTTTTTATGGAGATATGTTAAAAATAATATTTATAAAGTAGATGCACCACAAAATATTGAAGAATTACGAGACAGACTTCAGAATGCCTTCGATGCAGTTCCTAGAAGAACTATACAAAGGGCAGTACAAAATGCCAGAAGGCGTGCCCAATTGTGCATTACCGAAGATGGCCAGATAATTGAACATTTACTGTGATTGTTTATTGTTTACTTTTCTAGGTATTTTTATTAATGTTTTTATTATCTTGTACTCGCTACTGTTGAATTTCGTTTCGAAGAATAAAAAATACTGTATGACATTTTTGTATTATTAATGAACAATAAATCAAATGTTTGACAGATTGAAATTCCAAAGGCTACCTTATTTAATCTTATAATTTATTCTTTCAAATAAAACCTAATGTCAAAAACTATAGTCAGCATGTGGTACATGGTTGAAATCAGAAAAAAAACTCTTTCTGAAGATGGCTAAATCCAATATGGCGCCTATAAGAAATTAGATAGTTGATGATGGCCAGAAAGAAACGAAACGTCGTATAAAAATTTAGTGTACACCACTGGATAGAGGTTTAGAAATGGCCACGAGGATGTGTTTTTATTTTTTCTCTACAAGGCCAAATGTCGGTGCTACAGGTAAAAGAAGGAAATGGGGTTTTCGCGTTTTTTTTTAAATAACGAAGGTCATTTGTCACAGGTCTATTTTCTTTACGGATTTATAACAAACACAAAATTTAACAACTTTGTCAAATTTAAACCTATACTCTATTTCCAATAATAAGAGAGATCCCCATGATGAGTGCCGAAAATGAATCAGCCTGATTATGCAATGTTGGTAAGATAAATTTATGGCAAGTCTACTTCATACGTACTGTACTGTGTCAAAAATTCCTTAGCAAAAGCTTTAATTTTAGAATGAGAGCCTCAAATTAGGCTTGAAAGCTTGGTACGTAAAGGATAAAATTGGAACATTTCCAATATGGAGGTAATTATTCTACTAGTTTGTTGGTACAGTCAAAATTGCGTTTTGACGGCGTCGACTGCTCTTTCTGACGACTAGAAGCTTTCACTACGCAGTCAGTCCTTGATTTTCTGAAAGGTAAAGAAATCGTTGGGACTTAAGTCGGGACTGTACGTGGGATAGTCTAATAATTATACGTTTTGTTGCGTTCAAAATTCAATTAATTGTCTTGCGAGCTGTGTGCGAAATTGCATTGCCTTGATGGTGGATGATTCGTCGTTGTTGGGTGGTTCCTCGCTCAGCGATGACTTGCGGCAAACAAATGGTTGTATACCAATCGGCAGTAACATTCTTTAATCTTGTAGAGAAATTGTTGCTACATGACCTGCCTTCGAGATAAATGTCGCGACCATCTTTTTTCAGACACTTCCAGAACAGTTGACTTTTGTCTAAAATTCATCACCACTCACGATGTTGTACACGTTTTTAGAGTTTCCTGCGTTGAAGCGGTATAAAGTTTTTTGACACCAATTCACTCTAGCTGTTTTCTGTTCTTCGGTTAACACATGCGGTATCCTACGGGAAACTATTTTTTTGACACACAATTCTTTATGCAAAATTTTTTGATACGAGGTGTTTGAAATACTCAATGATGCCTCAATTTCGCGATGTCACATGTCGATCTGTGTTGATGAGCTTGCGCATAGCATCGATGTTTTCCTGAGTGACTGCCGTTTTTGGTGCACCTGCTCTTGGATCGTCGCTAGGACTAATCCGTCCACATTTGAATTCTCCATACCAACGGGAAATTGTTGATTGATGTGGTGCTTCGTTTTCGAAAATAGAAACCAACTCGGCGAGAAATTCTTGTTGAGATAATTATAAAAAATTATTGCGCGGAAATTTTCACGATTTAATTACATTTTTCGACTAACTTGTCAACTTTGACAATTCGTTGTAGCTACAAAACTACACGCATCGCACTGAATCTTCGGACTGATGCTAACTAAAGATGGAGGTTAATTTATAGTACTGACATTTGATTAGTGGCGCCCTCTATGCGCCAGTATGCAAAACATAGAAGACATGCCTCGTAAGAGTATATATTTTTAAACCAAACTTTGTACAAATGGTCACTGCGTTGATATTAATACATTTAAAACTTTCATTGAAAAATTCTTACCACTTATAGAGAAAATTTAATGAGTTTCCGCTCTACTGTTCTTCTACGCATTCTTCTAATAAAATCTATGGGTTCCTGTGAAACACTCAAATTGTCGATTGTTGTTTTATTTCTGGTTCATAAAAATATATCCACGATTAGTCGCCTGTAATGATGACATGTTTAAAAGATCCACGATTGAATTTTCTCAGCATTGCTTTGCACCATTTTACGCTATTGTCTTTTTGAGTTGCGGAAGGATTATGCATTCTACAAGAACAAAGTTTACTCACGGCTAAACAAGTATGCAAAATTGAACGTATCGAGGTTCTAGAAATGTGCAAGCATCCATGAATCTCATCATACGTTACATGACCATATTCTTCAACCATTCGACGTACTGAATCGATATTTTCTGCAACAAATATGCACTTATACATAATAGCAACTAAAATATGCATTTACATATGCGCCTAAGCAAATGCATAATTATCCGAAGCCTAATTATAACTAGTTTAGTGAGATAAACATTAAGATTCTTTTTGAATAAAATTATGTTTTATATTATGCGCAGATGAAATTACGAGAGTGTTTTTCTTCCATTAGAAAATAAAGAATGATACATAATGAATATTGTTCTAGATGCGTGATATTAATAGCAATCAAAATCCAGTGCTGTATATCTATTTTATTAATCAGAAAGCCGTTGAAAGCGCAAATTCAGTAGGAAAATTTTGAACGTTTTCACAAATTATTAATTTCCTAGAAAGTTTTCTATGAGATTAGATTTATACAAAGTAGCGACAGTCGTTGTTTAAATATTCTTTCTTATTAGTAACCCGATATAAATTCACTGCATGTAATTTTAGAAGTTTCTGACTTTTGTTTGGGTTTTCTATTTATCTTTCGAGTTTAATGGAAGTTTTCCAGTGCTGTTGACGTCTTTTAAAATCAATACTTCTAGTTTCAACGAAGATAACTCAATATGTATACTGGAATAAACTAATTCGTAGCTTGCTAGCCACTGGTATAAGCTGCAAATTATGTAGAGTATTAATTTTTTTTGCGTTTCTGATCTTATCTCATCTATGAGTCACTGGTGAACACTGGGAATTACCGGTTTTAGATATACGCTGTACATTATGCTGTACATTGCATGACGGGTTTGTCATTGCACTGTTAAGTACCTTAAAGTCGTAATGCAGTAGCGAATAAAGCATTCATTTACGCGTTAGCGTAAAGTGAAAATTCAACATAATTTCGAATGTGATTAAAAATTATTACGTTTTCTTTTATGCGAATACTTATTCAATTTATTTTTTAGAGGGGAAAGAAAAGTAATATAACAATCGAAAACGAATGCTCTATTTGTGCTTTGTTAAAGAGAGAAAATTCGAAGGGCTTAACAACAGCTATGTGAAACAGTTGTCTAAAAAAATAAAGGAGGGTAATTATTTCTTTATCCTCAAAAACACAACGATGTGGATGACGTCGAAAAATTTTATCAAGAGCTTAAGGTAAAATTATCATCATGGGTGTAGCCACTTTTTCAGTTGGAGATCCAACTAATGCTTGAGCGGCGTTTAGCTGTCATAAAGCTTCACTGCAGAGGATCATTAAAAAATCAGACTTACTAAAATCATACGCCAGTGTTATATTAAGATTTGCTAAGAATTTAAAAAAATTGCCAATGGAAAAAAACTTTAAAACGGTATATAACCCCTTACTACAATTACTAATCGAATCCTAAATACGTACATCGACAACTAAGTTGTCATCATCAGTATGTAAACCCACTAATCAAAGTGTCGCACATAGGGCGCAGTAAAGCTAGCACATCTGATGCCCCATGTGTCACACTTTGATTAGTGGTTTTACCTACTGATGATGACAACTTAGTTGTCGAAATACGCATTTAGGATACGATTAGTAATTGTGGTAAGGAATTATATACCTTTTTAAAGTTTTTACTTAATCACAGTCTCCAAAAAAGACTTCGGCAATGGAAGATTGGTGGCAGGTATTCAAGTCTTTTATTGCTAAAATTTAACACAAAATAACACCTTTCTGCTTCTTGTTAGGTATTCTTTCTGGCGAAAATATGTTCCTATGCCTAACAGAATTGAATAATTTTGTTTGAAAATGCCCTAACAAAAAATATGCTCAATGGTGCCTTCAACAAATAATAAAACATCCACCGTTTGTTATGGTTTGGCGTTGCATAAGTAGTCACAGTTAAGTAGTTAGTATTTTGCTAATAGTGTAATAAAAGTAGAGAGTCCAGTTTTGACACCATTCAAGTGTTAACAAAATTTTTCCTTTGAAGGAGTACCCCATAATGGAATAATATCGTCGTTGTTTATGCCAACAAGACAACAATGTTAGAGGAACTATTAGAGGACATGTGTGGAAGAGTGGTGGAAAATTTACTCCAAAGAATCGATCACTGCAAACGTGCTCGCGGTGGTCATATAAGTGATGCCAAATTCCATAGTTAAATTTAACATGTGTACTAAACCTGGAATAAATTTCAGGCCGATATCTCAATTATTCTGTTTTTTATTTAAATAGAAAATTGTGTCCCTATTGAAAACCCCGCTACATGATATACGGTTTCTGTCGTGCACAATTTAAAACATAAGATTCGCAAATGTTGCCAAATGTATGTTTTATTTTAAATTAAATGATTTTTCAAAGGTCAAAGTACTTGCCTCTAGTCGAATTGCCATAATTGAAGAAGGGTCCAAAATACGATCTTTGATGCCCGTCCAGATATGTACTTTTTCTGGAAACTAGGTGTGACTTTTCATAAACCAGTGAGGATTTGCCAAATTTCTACAACTCTGTCGATTAACGTTTCCATTACGATAGAATAACATTTCATCAGAAAAAAATGTTATTCACGAACTCGGGATCGTTATCTAAGCAATTCATTATTTCTTCGTAAAAGGCATTCATTCGATCCTGATAGACGGGAAAAGAAATGATACAAATCGTCGCCGATTACGTCAGGCTGAACAATATTACAACTCAATTTAAAAATAAAATCGCCGGTGAAAATTTGTTCTTAAACTTTAAGCGTAGACATAATCTTTCCCTAAAAACTCCCCAAAGTTACAAATGAAACAGACATGCAATATACATATCTGTAACTGTACACATGGACAATACACCTCGTATTTTCAGCATTTACTTCTGCTTAAGACACGTGTTTCTGCCATCTATAGGCGTCATCAGTCAAGCTAGTGAAGCAATGTAATACAAATGATACAAATCTTTTTAAGAACAGATTTGTATCTGTATATACATTTACGCTGAAATCGCCTACAAGATATAGCAAATTTCGTCCTAGAAAGTGGCACTATTTAATAAGTGACATCTGACGGACGAAAGAGACTATGCGGAAAAAGGCGACCTTTCGCTTGACCAGCTATGCTGGTACATAAACGAAAAAATACGTATAAGTGTAGTCCATTAACACGAGCCAGATGGCGGTAAATATACAAAAAGGTTTTAGTATATCAATACGTTATGCACGTATTACGCATTTGTTACAAATGAAAAGATTAAAAAGATTTGTACCATTTGTATTACATTGCTTCACTAGCTTGAGTGATGACGCCTATAGATGGCAGAAACACGTGTCTTAAGCAGAAGTAAATGCTGAAAATACAAGTTGTATTGTCCATGTGTACAGTTACATGTCTGTTTCATTTGTAACAAATGCGTAATACGTGCATAACTAATTGATATACCTTCTTGTATACTCCCCAAAGTGTTGAATTTTCTAGAAAGAAAAATGTTTATAAATAAATAAAACACACATAAGATGTTTTAGATTTACACTTTATTAATAAGATAATGACAGCTGTTTCGCTAACACAGTAGCTTCTTCAAATTCAACTTAAGACTATTACAATACATACAATATACAGCGTTAAATTAGGTAGTTGACCCAAGTTAAAATTCTAGGAACTATTACATTTATATTTATTGCTTTTTGAAAACTATACTATGTCCTACTTGTGTGAGGTTTAAGTTTAATAATATAACATAAGCAACTAAGAAACAGTATTTCAATGGGTGAACAGATTTAACAGTGGGGATGAATTCAAGTCTAATTTATCGTTTAGAACATTTCTGAGTTTGTGATTTTATTAATTTCTAAAGACTCTAAACAATTTAGTTTTCTACCTTTATTTTCTACATGTATGATATCGAATTGTAAATTGAATTCATGTTCATTCTCTATTAAATGATTGGAGTAGGTTTAATCAGTTTTCTTATTGATATAAGAATTATAGTGGTCTTGGATTCGTTTTTTAAACGTTCTACCTGTCTGTCCAATATATGTTTTGGTACATGATCCGCATGATAACTTATAGACTCCTGATTTATTGTCTTTGGTAGTTTTTTCTTTATTATTTTTAATATATTTGGCTAGATTATTATTAGTTTTATAAGCGATATTAATGTTTTCTTTTTTAAGGAATTTTGATAATTTAAGTTGCTGTTGACCTATGTAAGTAAATGATTTAAACTGCTTGTCTGACTCCACTTTAATGATAGGGTACACCTCCCTTAAGAATTTATTGACAGATTTTTTAAAAATTAATTTATCTATTAGATTTGGGTCATATCCGTTGTTGTGAGCGATTTGTTTGATCATATAATATTCTTTATTATAGTCTTCATTGGACATCGGGATATTAATAAGTCTATGTGTCATGCTGTGAAAAGCCGCTACCTTGTGTTGGACCGGGTGGTTATATTTATTATGTACCGCAGTATCTGTATGAGCCACTTTGTGGTAAATAGAAAAATGAACTCTATTGTTTACACGTTTTGAATTTGATACGGTAGAATTAAACATTAGGAAACAGATTAACGACTTAATTCATAAAAAATATTTAACTCAACGTAATAAATTAGTTAATTTATTATAGTTAATTAAACAAAACCACCAAGAATTTACTCATAATAGTTTTTCAGATCATAAGTTTTTCGATAGATCTTGTAACCTTAGTAACACAATATTTAAAGACAAATAAATCGAGTTATTAATCAAAGGTTTTAATTATAACCTTAAATCAAACATTAAGAATAATGATTTAGAACTGCTTGCGGTAGAATCAGAATTAGCATTAAAGGAAGTCTAATAAATACCAAGCCAGCAATATTATTAAAAACATGAAGTGTACTGCCAATAGTCATGAGGAGGTAATAATAGCGAGAAATATTAACAAAAAAGCTAGAGAGAACAACCTTATTTTTACAGGTGCTGACAAAGGCAAAACGGTTATTGCCATTGACAAGCAGGAATACGTTTCAAAAACAGTCAATTTTCTACACCCGGATAAATACACTATCATTAAAAAAGATCCGACCCCTAAATTCCAACGACAAATAATTAATTTAATCAACAACTCACCTGGCATATTTAACAGCTCTAATGTGTTTGAAAGTAGAAAACTAAAAGTAATGAATCGACAACCCCCGAAATTATACTCATTGATTAAACTACATAAAGACAATTTCCCAAAATTACTCTTCTTTCAATAACAAACTCTACAAGGTCTTATCATTGGAAATCCTCTTTCTCCTTTACTTGCAGAAATCTATATGGATTACCTGGAAAATACGATTTTTCATAATGACAGATACGTGAAGAACATTTTGTTTTGGTACAGATACGTTGATGATATATTGATAGGATATATAGGTACAGATAGGCAGTTGAATACTCTTTATGAATTTATCAATTCCATTGATCCTAATATCACATTTACGATAGAAAAGGAGCTTAACAATAGTATACACTTTCTGGATCTCACTTTAAAACGTGTAAACAATAGAGTCCATTTTTTTATTTACCACAAAGTGGCTCATACAGATACTACGGTACATAATAAATCTAACCACCCGGTCCAACACAAGGTAGCGGCTTTTCACAGCATGACACATAGACTTATTAATATCCCGATGTCCAATGAAGACTATAATAAAGAATATAATATTATAAAACAAATCGCTCACAACAACGGATATGACCCAAATCTAATAGTAAATTAATTTCTAAAAAATCTGTCAATAAATTATTAAGGGAGGTGTACCCTATCATTAAAGTGGAGTCAGACAAGCAGTTTAAATCATTTACTTACATAGGTCAACAGCAACTTAAATTATCAAAATCCCTTAAAAAAGAAAACATTAATATCGCTTATAAAACTAATAATAATCTAGCCAAATATATTAAAAATAATAAAGAAAAGACTACCAAAGACAATAAATCAGGAGTCTATAAGTTATCATGCGGATCATGTACCAAAACATATATTGCACAGACAGGTAGAACGTTTAAAAAACGAATCCAAGACCACTATCATTCTTATATCAATAAGAAAACTGACTCAACCTACTCTAATCATTTAATAGAGAATGAACATGAATTCAATTTACAATTCGATATCATACATGTAGAAAATAAAGGTAGAAAACTAAATTGTTTAGAGTCTTTAGAAATTAATAAAATCAAAAACTCAGAAATGATCTAAACGATAAATTAGACTTGAATTCATCCCCACTGTTAAATCTGTTCACCCATTGAAATACTGTTTCTTAGTTGCTTATGTTATATTATTAAACTTAAATCTCACACAAGTAGGACATAGTATAGTTTTCAAAAAGCAACAAATGTAAATGGAATAGTTCCTAGAATTTTAACTTGGGTCAACTACCTGATTTAACGCTGTATATTGTATGTATCTTTAGTCTTAAGTTGAATTTGAAGAAGCTACTATGTTAGCGAAACAGCTGTCATTATCTTATTAATAAAGTGTTAATCTAAAATATCTTATGTGTGTTTTATTTATTTGTGATATGGATTTACATCAAGCAAAGGTCGAAACAATGAAAGAATTAAAAATGTTTATCCATTTTTAATATATTACTATTTCGACTTGCTTGAAAAGACAGTAAAGGTAGTCGGATTGGAGGATAAGCCATCTCAAATTTGGAATTTAGATGAGAGTAGTTTCTGCTCCGATCCCTCCAAAACTAAAATTGTTGGCCAAAGAGGACATTCCTCAACTCGTACAGCAAGTGGTTCCGGGAAACAGAATACTACTATTTTAAGGAGCTGTAATGTAATCGGAACCTGCCTTTATAATTTTTAAGGGCAAGAATGTGTGGGATCAACGGGTAGCACCACCTGCCACTGAATTCCCTGATACCACATATGCGGCAACTTCTAACAGGTGGATGGAGAGTACTGTTTTCGAGAACTATTTTGAAAAATGCTTCATTAAACAGTTTCCCGAAGATTGAACAGTTTTAGTAATTTATGACTGCCATGCTACTCATTTAAGTGTGGACGTTATTAAAATTGCTATAGAAAATCACATAACGATTTTAAAACTTCCACCGTATACCCGCCACTTGTTCTAACCTCTGAACTTAAGCATGTTTAAGTCTCTTAAAACTCGTTAGGATGCTAAGTTGGTAGAGTGGCAGTGAAAAACGTAGGCGTCAAGAATCCAAAGCGTATATTCTCAAAGGATTTATTAAAGCTGGAATTTTCCAACTATCCGAAACGTCGTACCCCTAGAATTATTCGATACAACTGCTCTTCAAAGATGGAAACCTTCTCAAGCCCAGAAAATTGCTGACGAAAATTTAATCTCAACATCCAGCGTACAAGATATAGATCACCAAATGATATTCTCAACGGTCAGTGCGCA
This sequence comes from Melolontha melolontha, assembly GCA_935421215.2. Taxonomy (NCBI): domain Eukaryota; kingdom Metazoa; phylum Arthropoda; class Insecta; order Coleoptera; family Scarabaeidae; genus Melolontha; species Melolontha melolontha. Next base: position 50,611,311 of record OW285241.1, on the reverse strand, counting down.
AAATAATGATCAGATGCCGACATCAACATACAGAATACATGATTATCAGATTTCGCCGGATCTGTCATTAGATCGACAGTCTGTCATTCTAAACCAAGATCATGAAAGTTCAATGGGCGCGCCAGCAATGGTAAATGTTCAGTTGCAAGATGACAATAACGCGCATAAAACCAGAGCTAATTTTCAAGAGCTCTTACTAACATTCATCAAACGAGATCAGGTTCCTACAAAACAACTAAGAAAGCAAGTTTGCTTTACATACATATTTGTATGTATGTGCCGTAACAGGAGTTTCAGATGATGAAGCTGAAGGGATATGTTTACGCAAGTTGAAAAATCCATGTGAATTGGCTGAGTGAAAATTACAAATGCTCGATTTTGCTGTCGTATATCATAGAAAAGCTCCCACAACCAAAACTGTTATCGCATGGTGATTTCCAAAAATATGTTTTCCCGGAGTCCATTAAAGTTTCTGTATTCCGAGGAATGTTTCCAAAGTTCTGGGAACTGTGCCCTAATTAAATTACGCATAACTTGTAGACAATGCTATTGATGTCAATAGAGGTCACTCTGAATTTTATATAATTTTAAAAGTTATTAGCGAGGTGTGTAAGGAAAGGTAGGGCTAGTGCGTTTACGGGGCAAGAGCAGTTTCTGCCATTATATTCCACATTTATGCATATATTGCAGTGTCATCTATGAATACGACATCTAACTAACATATTCTTTTTCATTTTCAGATGATGAAGCTGAAGGGACATATTTACGCAAGTTGAAGAATCCATGTGAATTGGCTGAATGAAAACGACAAATACTCGATTTTGCTGTCGTATATCATAGAAAAGCTCCAACAACCAAAACTGTTACCGCATGGTGATTTCCAAAAATATGTTTTTCCGAAGTCCATTAAAGTTTCTGAATTGCGAGGGATGTTTCTAAAGTTCTGGGAACTGTGCTCTAATTAAATTACGCAGAACTTATAGGCAATGCTATTGGTGATAAGCAAGTCTTGATATGTTTATGCAGCTATCTAAAGCAATATCGTTAAGTCTGATTCAGGTGTTCGACCGATATAGACGCATCTTCGTAGCAGTGTTTGTGTAACGTTGGAAGACGCGGCTAAACCTCAAAGAGCAATAATTTTCTTTTTTTGGAAAGAGGACTTGAAAACTTAAAAAATTATTAAACGTCTGCAAGGAGTGTTTGGTGAATCAGCAGAATCTAAAAGTACTGTATATCGGTGGACCGATCGTCTTAAAAGTGGTAGTACATCATTAGAAGACGATTCAACACAGTGGTCGCCCAAGCACGTCGGTAAATGAATGAAACATTACTGCCGTGGAGAACCTGCTGAAAGAGGATAGCATAGCATGACTATTTCTCAAATTAGTGTACGCTTAGGAATAGGTACACGGCAAGTTCATGAGATCTTACATGATTGTTTGGGCGTAAGCAAGGTTTCAGCATGCTAGGTGTCATGGCTGTTGGGACCGGAACAGAAGCTTAATAGGTCTGATGCTGTCGTCAACAGAAGCTTAATAGTTCTGATACTTGTCGTCAACTTCAAGAGCTGTTAGCCCGTTACGATAATGAATTTTGGCAGCAGATAGTAACCACTGACTAAACGTGAATCCCTTGTTTAAATCCTGGGACAAAAAGTCAATCCAAAGAATGGCGTAAACCCGAAGAATGGCCTCCACTTAAGGCGCGTACAGTTCCGTCTATTGAAAAGGTAACGCTTACTGTATTCTGGGTTTGCGAAGGGATTATTTTTATGGATTGTCTAGCGAAAGAAACTACAATTAACGCAGAATATTTAAAGTTATTATCCGGACCACCGCGGCATGCACTTATCAGAAAACGGCAAGTTGCATAAGCGTTCGTTGTTGCAACAGAATTATGTGAGATTACACACCGCAAGAAAAACGAAGGATGTTTTGAACGATTTACGATGGAAATTGCTTCCGCATCCACATTATTTACCGGATCTCGCACCGAATGATTTTCATCTGTTCCCAGATTTGAAAAAAAACCTTTACGGGGTGTTCGATTTGAGAGTTTAAAATGTGACATAAATAGGTGGATTGAGGACATACCGAAAAAGTTCGTTGAGGACGGCTTAAAAAAACTAATTTATCATTGGGATAAATGTATTCAATTAAATAGTGATTATGATGAAATACTACATTGTAATATTGATTTAGAAACATCCCTCGTATAAATAAATTTTATAAGTATGGACCTATTTAGAATTCTAGCTTTTTTTTTTAGTTAGTAAGTACTTACATATTATGAATGATTTAGTACTTATTTGTTACTTAGACTGAATTAGAGTTATTTTTTATTTGTTATTCTAGGTTCATTGTAGTTTTTTTTTAATAAAACAGCTCTGGGTTGTTTTCCACAGCATCTATTTGAGTAATTTCGGAAAAATGCCTCAGTAGTTAAAAGTTAGTAATTTCTATATCTTGCAACTGAATTATTTTCGGTTCGGTACACAGTAAAGAATATACTTCAAGTTGTATTGCACTAGCCCCATTTGTTAATGCCAGTATTGTGTTCAAAGAAAAAGGCTTTGCCGCTTTTGACCCGCTTTAGTGAGGCAAGTGCGCCCACGGTAGATTAAAATAAAAAATAAAAAATCATTTATCCAACAATACTTTATCGAAGAGAAAAATTCCGTTAGCGAATATTATTGTCGTTACAGCGATTGGAAGTTGCACTTATCATTTTTTGGGTCCCACCCTTACTCTTATTTTATGTATAACTTAATCTTTCGTAAGTTAGTTTTGTTAGTTTTATTTTACCTTTGGTGAAGTTTGTTTTAAAATAATATTTTATAATTATTTATTGTGTGGTTAGTTCTAAATTAAATTACCTGCAGTGTCATTGAATTCTAACTTTTTTTAACAGTTTTTCTAAATCATTGTGCTCACATTACTATAATAACAAAACATGTAATATTTTCTTCTACTCCACATATTACACCAAATATTGTTGCATGCATTGAATGTAAACAAAAATGCTCTTTCTCGTAACTTTGGTAATATCGTTCAAATATACGTCTGCACGAAATTTAATTGAAAATAAGCACACATATAACTTAGTTCGCAAAAGGAGAACTCAGAGAAAATATTTGAGAAATATTAAGCCTGTGATATTGCGTAAACTTTATGGAAGTTAATAGGGTGATTTTCTGCCTTTGAAAAATATTATTGAAACATATAAATTTTCGCTAAAGCTTTCTAGAATGTATTAAAATAAGGGAAAGAAGCAGAAATGTTTTGAATTATTTTTAGTACTTTATGTGTAGATATATATTTATATAAACAGACATGGGAAGATTTTAAACAATATTTTATTGACAAAATTTTGAAACTTATTTAACATAATTTATTATAAAAATAAAAGGAAATACAAATAGTAATATAAGACAAGATGTCGAGTTAAACAGAATAGAAAAGGTAAACGTAGTTTATTATGCAATGAGTAAGTGCCTTACAAATGAGCAAGAAGTGTACTCTCAGACAAAGATGCAAGTATACAAATCAATATATAGACCTTTCCTGACGTACGGGTGTGAATCATCGGTGTTGTTAGAGAAAGACAAGAAAAAGATTAGAAGGGTGGAAATGAAATACTAAAAAAAAATTTGGGAATGCGAGGTACCATCCAAGAGACAGAGGTAGGACATGGGACCTGGGATAACACAATCGGAAAAATCCTAAAGAAGAAAACCAAAACCTGGTCAGAAGCAAAGAAGCTCTTTCAGAACAGAAAAGAGTGGAAAAGATTCATAAAGAATTAGTATGAACTGCAAGTTTTACACCCTCCGAGTATAAAAGAGATCGTAAATTTGCATCGACAGAAATTTTGAAGAAACCGTGTACACAGAATCATGACAAATGTGCAATTGTCTCATATTTCAGGGTTGCGAGTTCAGTTCTATTCTTATATGCTCTGAATCGTATTCCATTTCAAAAAATGGATGAAGTTAGAGTAGAAAAAACGCGTTATATCCAATTGTTCGTCATACTAGATCCATAACCACACGTCCTATATATGTTGTCGGCGAGATGTCAGTTATAAAATTATAAGATGTCAACTGTAAAAAGGTCAATAATGAAGCAATTAATTGCTTCGTGTGTTTACAAAAACCTTTCGGCATTATATCCAAATGACGCAACGAGGTAATAAACACAAGGTAGTTCTAAAAGAAGTGTTTTTAAACAATCAAAATAAATGGGAAAAATGTACACAAAACTAGGTTTATTTGACAGATATGTTATCTTTCAACACCGCAAGTAACTATTACCCTGTTAAAAATATATACAAGATACATTTAGTATTGAAACCGTAATTATGTGTTTATATGTATGTATATATTATCATAAATTTATAACATTTTCTATTTAAATTAATAACATAAAAGCTTTCAAATTATTTTTTTTAGTTTCTCTAATACACCTATAACAACATGTAAACGTCATTAATAACGTACAATTGGAGTTAACGCGTTTCTTCTATAGGTGTTTTATTTTATTTCCTCCTTACGATTCAATCATCATATTCATGATATGGGTACTATATTTATTAAATCTACAGATTCCATTCATCTTCGAGTTCCAACGTTGATAAAGGAATAAAAAATAATAGTATTGTAAGACAGATGGGAACTCAAGATTTTCCACCGTACCATACAGAATATTTGAACAAAAACTACCTAGATAATAGATCAGGTACTCCAAGTGCAAGCTACAGCTGTCTTCTAAATTCAAGTCCAGCTTCCAATGCTTCCCAAGATTCATTATAATCGATCTATTTGGATAATGGCAGTATTGATTATTGATTTTTTTTTTAAATTCAAGTCCAGCTTCCAATGCTTCCCAAGATTCATTATAATCGATCTATTTGGATAATGGCAGTATTGATTACACAACATTTTAATTTTGTTATTTTTTCGTGTAATAATTTGGCATTAATAACGAAATACATACCTTAAACAAATTGCGACCTTCATTTTACTGTTGATACATTGCCGCATGTTTGTATTCGTACGTGACAAGATCGAATTACCCAGTTTTGCCAATAATTCGTCGAAAGCTATTGAGGAATCAAAAAATTAAAAAGTTTCTGCACATAATTTCTCAGACAATGTTGCAAAAGCTGGATAAGTCTCCAAATGTGGCTACCTCGTACAAACCCATATCTCTGTTATCTATTGTTTCGAAATTATTCGAGAAATTATTATTGAAGAGACTTGAACCTGTTATTGAAAAAAAAGAAACTGATTCCAAGCCATCAATTCGGATTCAGACAAAACACTTCACAATACGTAGATCAAGTGCACCGAATCATTGATGTAACAAACGCACATGTTCAGCCATCTTATTGGCACAGGTTTTTCATAGGGTCTAGCTTGAAGGTCTTATTTGGAAATTGAGCAATCTACTACCGAAATTCTAGGTAGAACTTTCAAAGTCCTTCATCTCCAATAGATTCTTTAGAGTAAATCAGCAGCATAATGTAAATAAAGTTGCTATTTACATTATGCTGCTGATTTACCGGATTTTGAGAACGCATCTATTGATGATATGATTATCCAAGTAGTAACTAATGATATAGAAGAAGCAATAAATAAACTGCAAAAGGCCTGTGATAGAACCTGTAGCTGGACTAAGAACAGGAAATTTAAACTATATGAGCTAAAATCAATTCATGTCAATTTTATCAATGGACAAATATGAAACCCATCAGCATAAATGGAAATATTGTCGCCCACGAAAGCATGGCCAAGTACAATTTAAGGTTGCGGTTTTTGAAGTCATATTAAACATACAAAACATTAATTTAAAAAAATGATTTATTTGTGCAATTAAACAACAAGATCTGCGGTTTGGTTTAATAAATCAGGTTTTCGAAGTGAGAGCCTCGAGCAACGATAACATTTCGCAGCCTCTTCTCAAATTCTCCACAAACTGCCTGAAGTGTGGCGTACGGTATCGCTTCTATTCGCTGCCGTATTGCAATTCAAGGTCATCCAGGGTGTCTATACCATCGCGATATACCGTATCTTTTAATGATCCCCACAGGTAGAAATCGCAAGGATTGAGGTCTTGACTATATGGTGGCCATGTTATCCCTCCACATGTAAACTGTTGAGCGTCAAGACCAATTATTCTGTTACCGAAATGTTCTTCAAGAATGTTGAAAACTTCTTCCGTGCGATGCGGACGAGCCCCGTCTTGCATAAACCATGCATTCTCCACCATATTTAATCCATGCGCCACGGGAATAAAAGACTCATTAAGCATTTCACAATATTTTTGCGAAGTAACGGTTCCATTGACAATCCCGGGACCGATAATTCCTGCCGACGAGATAGTACACAATACAGTCAACTGTCGAGGGTGAAGAGGACGAACAATTGCTAGATGTGGATTTTCTGTCCCCCAATGTCTCCAATTTTGCTTATTCACATAACCGGATACATTGAAATGTGACTCATCCGACAACCACACTCGTTCCAATGACATGCTGCCATTTTCAATGCGTTCGATGATTTCGTTCGCAAAATTGTAGCGTCGCTCCATATCAAACGGTCTCAACGGCTGATCGATCTGGATTTTGTATGCTTTCATCTTTAGATCTTGCTTTAGGATCCGCCTTAGTGTTGTACGGGGTATTTCAAGTTCTTGAGATGGTCTTGAGGTCGATGTTGAAGGTTGAGCTGTAAAGTGCTCCCGTACTCGTTCTACTGTTTCCGGTACCCGGATGGTCTTTTGACGTTCTCTAACACGTATAAAGTAGATGCGCCACAAAATATTGAAGAATTTCGAGACAGACTTCAGAATGCCTTCGATGCAGTTCCTAGAAGAACTATACAAAGGGCAGTACAAAATGCCAGAACACGTGCCCAATTGTGCATTACCGAAGATGGCCAGATAATTGAACATTTACTGTAATTGTTTATTGTTTACTTTTCTATGTATTTTTATTAATGTTTTTGTTATCTTGTACTCGATACTGTTGAATTTCGGTTCGAAGAATAAAAAATACTTATCATATCTCGTTTCTCTTCGTTAGTGTATGATATTTTTGTATTATTAATGAACAATAAATGAAATGTTTGACAGATTGAAATTCCAAAGGCTACCTTATTTAATCTTATAATTTATTCTTTCAAATAAAACCTAATGTCAAAAACTTTAGTCAGCATGTGGTACATGGTTGAAATCAGAAAAAAAAACTCTTTCTGAAGATGTCTAAATCCAATATGGCGCCTATAAGAAATTAGATAGTTGATGATGGTCAGAAAGAAACGAAACGTCGTATAAAAATTTAGAGTACACCACTGGATAGAGGTTTAGAAATGGCCACAAGATGTGTTTTTATTTTTTCTCTACAAGGCCAAATGTCGGTGCTACAGGTAAAAGAAGAAAATGGGGTTTTCGCGTTTTTTTTTTTAAATAACGAAGGTCATTTGTCACAGGTCTATTTTCTTTACGGATTTATAACAAACACAAAATTTAACAACTTTGCCAAATTTAAATATATATCTATCTCCAATAATAAGCGGGATCCCCATGGTGAGGGCCGAAAATGAATCAGCCTGCGTATTATAGAGTTAAAGTTAATATTATATATACACGATAATGACTCTTAATATTAATATTAGGAAATCTATTCTTTCATACAAGTGACTGTAATAAATAAAAAAGTTTTAGTACACATAATTTGAAAGTTTGCTATACAAGAAAAGTATAACATATGAACATGTGTTTTGGTTTATTTATAATTTACTACTCCGCTAATTAAATCAATCACGCAGGCAAGAACTAAGTAAATGTGTTTTAAATTGAATAGTCATGTACCTATGTTACTAATTGTTGTGTTATTACATCTGCAAGATTTATCGAACAAATTGACACCTTACGACACTTATTTTTTCTTTGAAAGCAAATACGTTCTCTATAATTACTCTTAAAAATTTGAAAGTCATAAACCAGAACAATTTTTGAAAGCGCAGAGTGTTTGCAATGTTATAATTTGAACCCAAACTATATTTTGTAATGATTATTATAAATAATTTAAAATATAAATGAAAAAGGAAATTCTCCATTTTTGTGTTAGATCCCTTCGTCAGGGTGTTCCGCTGTTAGAATTTTTCAATCGCAAAGTAAAAATATCCTTGGCTTGGTGATGAAATTTTTCTACTAAATTTTGCTGTTCGCTTAAAAATGTCTACCTTCAATGGTAAAAACAATCCGCAAAAGACATCGCATAGTAGTCAGAAAATTATGAAATTAGAAATCATTTCTTTATTACAAAAATACATGTATATATTTATAACGTGTGTTCATTTGAAAAGTAAATCTAGGTTACTTTGAAATTTTGATAGAATAAGACGCAAATATATTAATATGTGTTTGTTGTTCCGTAAATGTAAATCCAAATGACATTTGATAATGTCAATCACAAATATCAGTTAGTGCATAAAATAATCGTGCGTCGATTCTGGTTTAAATAAATTGCTTCTCACTTTTAAAATGGCTTAAATTTTGAACGGAGGATTTTAAAGTGCATTGATCTTGAAGGACAACATTTTAAACATTTGTTATAGTTTTCAATAAATACCTATTATTTGTTATTTATTTGTATGTATGAAACTGTCAAAATATACGACTTCGTAGGTTAAGTAGTAAATTTTAATTTAAGACATACTTCAAAATGTTCTCAGTAAATCACATGCAACTAGATTGACTTTTCAAATGAACACTTGTTAGAAAAAGTATACACATACGTGTATAACAATATTGTGGACATGCAATGTATTCTTAAAATTTTATTTTACGTATTAAGAAGTGAACACACTTTCCTACTTAAGGATAAGATAGCACACATAAAATAAAATTGTTTTCTTGGAATAATGACATAATAGTTTGTGCATGTTACAATACATTCAAAACATATTATTTTGATATATGTACATATTTTGTATTGCATTTTCATTATATAAATATATATATATATATATATATATATGAAGGTATAGTTTCTCGGGTTCTTGGCCGCGTGTAAGTTTTGTCCTGAAAAGGACTATTTACTCTACGTTTCAACTAGATCGCACTCGTCATCTTCAGGAGCTAGTCGGTCTATATATCTATATATATATATATATATATATATATATATATATATATATAAATTGATAAATTCTTGGAGTTTTTCGGCTTTTATATGAAATATTTACAAATATTATCAAATTAGTATGTAGTTGTGAAGTAAATGTGGATGTAAACATTGCTGTCTACAAATTACAAATCAAATCATACGAAATTTTTAATTGAAAAATTTTGTCTACGTTGGGCCATGTACGGTTTGCCGGACCGCATTATGAGCAGGACATCCGTAGTGTTGATATCAGATATGAGCCATATCACCTTGTACTGCTGGTGTCACTTCATTCTCAAGCAGTTCCAAATACTTTCGGCCATTCAGATTCCCGTTAATAAAAAATGATCCTATAACAGTGTCCCCCAGAATACAAGCCCACAAATACACCAGAACAGACAAAACTGCTTTATTTACACACAAACTGCAACGCGATCACCATTTGGACTTGGAAATCATACAAATAATTGATAGAAAACAACACACAATGAAAAGGGAAATTAAAGAAATGATTAATATTAAAGAGGAAAAAAATTCAATTAACAACAGAAGTGATATAAAAAATCTAAGCAGTATACATTATAATCTAATAATGTGATGCTCTTCATTTACCGTCATAATATATGTTGCTGTTATATAATTATATATCATATGTTATTTAAATATCTGTACATTTGCTTATTATGCTGGCAGTTTCGTGTTTAGACCCCTGACTGGCTATCCGAGTAGGTTTTCGTGGTTTCCTCGTCCTAGGCGAATGCCGACAGCTTTGTATATTAAGTCGCTCCACGGGCACAAGTGTAATAATAACTTAGGACTTACCATTCTCTTTATAATTGATATCAAATTTTTGTTATGTCGTGAATTAATGAATTAATTGACTTGAATGTATTTATGAATTTGTATCTCTCACCATGACTACATCACTTATATAACTTTGACATTAATATCTGTCATTTATAATTCTTTGACAAAGGTAATACTTACCGAAACATGTAAGAGCTTATTTTAAATATATACATATTAACTGAAAAATCGGAGACTGTGGTTTTTAAGTGAATAAAAAAATTAAAAACCCTTACTACAATAGAATTTAACAATTCTATATACGTATTTCGACAACCACGCTGTCATCCTCAGTAGAAAAAGCAGTGTAAAACTTGAAAGCACAAAAAACACATAACTCTCACTGAGCGCTATATTGCGTGTGTTTTTTGTGCTTTCAAGTGTTACACTGCTTTTTCTACTGAGGATGACAACGTGGTTGTCGAAATACGTATATAGAATTGTTAAATTCTATTGTGGTAAGGGTTTTTAATTTTTTTATTCAAATACATATTAATGTAAAACAGACCTTCAATTGCCGAATATCTAAATCAACTATATTGTACAAAGGTCAAGATATCATTTTATATATATATATATATATATATATATATATTGTTATACTTTGCTTCACGTTGGTACGACAAATGTTATACTTTGTCGGGTTATGTAGATTCCTATATCATTGTTTTAATTGTAAAGATGTTAAAATAATATTGTCATTAAATATATACGATGATAATAGATATAAGATAGAAATCCACCTACCTTCGGTTAGGCTTATTTATTTCCATAAAGTTAGATATCACTCTAAGTAGTGCTAGAGCGGATCGATTTACAATAAATTGATTTTAATTTATCGTACTTAATTTGGCGCCAGATTATAGGCCAAAGGTGCTATAATCAATTTAGTTAATTACCTGAGGCTATGTGCGTGAACTAGAGATCTTATTTCAGAGAGCCGGTCCTTCTGTATAATAATATGTGTTTTAAATGTGTATATCAAGGCTTATTTTATAACAGAAACGATTTAGATTCAAAAGTATGAATATTTAATTAAAGGATTCAAAATTAACAATGACAAACAAGATATTAATATGAAATAAAGCATAAATAAAAGTTTGGATTCGAAATGTGTCCAACGGGCATAAAATTAAACATAAACAGTATTTATCGTTATCTTGTAGCAAACCAAAACAGCTGTTCTTACTATGTGCAGAACACATACATAAACGTTAGGTAATATTAAACATACCTAAGATCAACGTCTAAATTAGATTCACTATAAATCAAGTGAATTTTGATAATTATGCGCTTAGTTCGAGTGCTAAATTATAGGAATGACCATTCAATAGCAAGGTAAGGTTATAAAATTGATCATTCTAAGCTAAATATAAATTAAATTTTATAAATTGTAAAGTTGGATTATGTTCGTATTTTTTGATATAAAATATAAATTTTCGTTAGTTATTTACTTGTCTTTCTGTGGTGTGGTACTTGATGTTCAACGGTACTCTGGGATTCGTATCGGATAGGGATGGATCAGGAATCTTTCGGATTTTCTTCTGATAAATCTTCGAAATTACTGGTTTTTATGTGATGATCGATGAAATAAACACTTTCTACAAATAACTATAGTATTTTCAGGTGAGTCAGTGTTGAATATTCCATTTAAATTTAAATATTATTTCTCGGAGAAATTTTAAGCTTGCTTTCTATATCGTCATTACTTTTTTTCTTCCAAGGATTCTCTTGTCTCTGTTCGGATGTTTTTACTAATCTCGTCTTCTGTACGAATTATTTATATAAATAGGTTGTTTTCATATCCGAAATTACGTTATACAGTAGGAAAAATTACATTATTAATTATGAATATCATAAATTATGGTTTTAAATGATTATTAATATCATATGGTTGTAGTACATAATGAGTGACTTTCTCGGTTAAACTAGTTCAAATTCAAACTAAATTCGGGTCGGTAAAATAGGTTTCCATATGTCATTAATTCTTATCAAACAAGTTAATTATCTTCGGTTTTACAAGTAAATTAATGAATTTTGAAAGTGAAATGACTTACATAAAAATAATAAAAATTATTACAATGAAATTTTGTGTTAACTTATCTAATAATTTACATGGCATGTGCATGGCCCGGTTCCTTTTATTTGTTTAACAGCTTATTTCTATGTCATTTATTTTTATTTCTTCCAGTTCCTGACCTTGGGAACCACTACTATATATATATATATATATATATATATATATATACGATATATATATATATATAATGTTAAACAAAATAAAAATTCTAAAATAAATGAAATAAACATGAAATATATGCAAAATTCCTCAATACTTGGTTCAGTAACCATTACTGTCTATGGTATTTTGAAACCTTTCAGGCATAGATGTGACAAGTCTTTGGCAAGTTTCTTTGCCACGAAAATTATCCCATTGTTGCATAACATGAGCCTGAATGTTATCTCTATTCTGAACAATGTTTTCCCAATTACGTGCCATAATCGCCCACAAGTTCTCAATTGGATTGAGATCAGGTGATTTGGCAGGCCAAGGGATTAGTTCAATATCGGGATGGTGATGAAACGAATCCCTGACTAATGCAGACGTGTGTACTGCAGAATTATCATGCACAAAAGAAATTCTGGTAGGTGCTGGATATAGTGTACGTACACTTGACAGTATTATATCTTCGAGTATACGCATATATTCAGCAGCAGCCATACGCGGACTAATGGACACCAACTCTCCTGGTCCTGCGGCTGACTTCGTACCCCCAAATTCCATACTGATTCTGCCACTTTGCATGTTGCGAATAATGTGCCTAGGATCATATCTCGTATTATTTATTCGCCACAAATATTTTCTCGAGTCTTGTGTTGTACGGAAGACCTTCTCGTCACAAAAAAATACATTTGCCCAGTAGCGATGAAGATTTTCCCTTGCGAAATATAATCTTCCCTGAGCATGTTCTCCTGTAAGGTCTATTTTTTGGGCTGGCTTCCGACAATATACACCATTCCCGTGCACATACCTACGAACTGTAGTTTCGCTGCAAGGTATATTAAAATGCTGCTTTATGGCGGATGCAGTTTTAAAAGGTATTACTTCTAGCTCCTGCATAATTTCATCCATATGTGTTTCTAAAATAAAGAACAAGTGAATCCATGTTCTCAGATTTTATCAAATATATTTCTTGTCTATGCGAGGCAACAAATAACGTAATACCAGTACTATAATAGATTGTAATTATAAAACTTACCGATAAATTTATCCTATCTGCAATATCTTTTATGGATAAGCCTGATTCCCAGAGTGTTATCACAGCGCAGCTCTACATTTCAATAGCTAGGCATTTTTTAATTAAATATCGATTAATAGCCACAATATTAAATAAAATATATTAGAACTTATATAGGAGTGAAAAACTACTAAGAAATGATCTGAGAAATAAATATAGGATAATTCAATTAGGGGAACTCATTATTTGGAATTTACCCACAAATTTAAGTTATAAGTTCTTGTGTCTTATTAGGAGATTGTATTTGCGTAATTCGTCAGAAGGGCAGGGGACCGGGTGTTTATTTTATACTTATTCTTAAATGGAACGAAAGCATTAAAACAGATTCTTGTTTATTAGTTATTACAAAAGAAAGCCATGTTCTAATACATTATCCAAATATCAATTTATGTTTTTGTAGTAATATTAATAATTATAAAAATTACAAACTAATGTTTCTCAGTGGGGAAATTAATTAATTAATTTAGATGATTGTCATACTTTATCACTAATATAATTTTTTCAAGATAATTTGCTTTAATAATGGTAATAATGGAGAGAAGAAACAACAATAGAGCGTAAGCATTTAAAATGAAATAGACATTACTAACTCAACTAGAAAATTATATTACTTATATAAATTAAATAAAAATACCAACTTTCATTCATTTCAGAACATAGGTACAGTTGTTAACCACAAGCAATGACTAATATATAAATGGAAATCTTTACCTAAGTACCTCATAAATAAATCATAAATTACATATATAATCTAATCGACTAACGCTGATACCAAGGGAAGAAAGTTTTGAGTGGATTTTTAAATTCTTCCATAAAATATCTCCAAACCGAGCTTATTGAACATATTGTATACACTAAATTAGTTTTAGTTTTTCGTATGCATATGTGAATTGAATAATAAAATTAAAAAACCCTTACCACAATAGAATTTAATGATTCTAAATACGTATTTCTACAACCACGTTGTCATCTTCAGTAGAAAAAACAGTGTAACACTTGAACGCACAAAAACACTCACAGAAGGATTGTTCTGAACGTCTTTATATATATATATATATATATATATATATATATATATATATATATATGTGTGTGTGTGTGTGTGTGTGTGTATTGATATAATATTTACTTTAGTTAATGAAATAAAGAAAAAAATCTTAAAAAACAATTATGAAATTTATTTGTAAGACGAAAAGCCTGACAAGTACAGTCATCTTTACATAACGGGCAAAATTGTTTCTTTTTGTTGGTGGCCGATATTGACTGGTTTTACTCTATATGATAATTTCACATTAATTTAAGGTAAATCTGTCAAATGTATTTCTAGACAGGTTCGCCAGTTCGCGACATATGAGTCACTAAAAGTTTTACTTTAAATTTCCTAACATAATGTTAGAAATTTACTCGTGATCATGCCGTTACTTTACTAATTATTTAAATATAACAAAAATATTATATAATGGGAAAATTTGTATCTTAATCCGCATCACGTATGTAAACTCAATTTCAAAATTAGAAATACCCACAACTATAAGATAACATATACATCTACGCTAATACAAAATATATAATATAGAGAAATATGTATACCAAACCATAAATAAATTCATTGCTAAATGAATTTTTAAGGAGAAATTGCATATATCTAAATTGAGGTTTACGGTTGCTATAACACTTTCTAAACATTATAAAACTATCTTAGAATTAGTAATTGAAATCACTAGACTGGGGAAAATGAGAGATAAATGCGAAACTTAATTGCTTTAGCCATTGTACTTAGTGCACGTAAACCATTTGTTAATTATATTTTTACATAACATTATTACTGATTCGTCCTCATAGATTCATGACTTTACTAAATGTTATGCACTTTCTTCTTTTCGTGATTTCTATTATGTTATTGTAGTTATATGAATTATTGTTAATTTTGTTATTTTTTTTTGTAAACATATATATAAAATTCGTAAAACACAATGTAACAGAGTTTCTAAATTTCTATTTAGAATTTGTATTGTAAAGTTTCTTCAAGATCGACTTAGTTCATCCTGCACAGGTTTTAGATTACATCCTGCTCTTTGATCAGTATGGATTTGAATCTCTTCCCAAAAGGAGACAGATACTTAATGTGTCAATTTTATCATAAACATAATTAATGATAAAATTGTGATTGATGTCTAGATTAACTGAAGCAATTGTTACGGCTATCTTTAAGATGAATCTACTTTTTAAGGACTCATTAGTGCATTCGGTCAAGAACTTGAAACCCGCCCGGTATAGATATGTTTTTGTCGAAATACTGCATTTGTTGTTTTGTTGTTTTTTCATGTATTATAATTACAATATTTTATTTATTGCCTGTTTTGGATTTTCTGTTGGAAAATCTAATAATCATTATTATTATCATTTCCTCCCTCACATGAAGTTTCAATTTGTTAGTGGTTGCCAGTATGTTAAGCTATTGGTTCACTTGAACAAGCTGGTTGGCATAATGATCATCATTTTATATTAAAATTATTATTATATTAACATTTATGAGAACATACTAGCCAATAAACACGCGCGTATATATATATATATATATATATATATATATATATATATATCGAAGTGGTTTTTCGGGTATAATTCAGCGTGTGGATTTTGTTCTCTATCTCGACGTTCCAACGAAACCTCATTCGTATTTATCTTGAATAACCTTCAACTGCCAACCTGCTCCAGATGGATACGAATGAGATTTAGTTGAAACGTTGAGATAGAGGTTCTTCTCAGAACCAAATCGACACGCGGAACTATACCCGAGAAACCACTTCAACATTATACAATCGCGAGAACATTAGAAGGCATATACATATAAGTGTTTAGATAATTTCTTAGCCGTTCATTAAATATATCAATTGATAAATTCTTGGAGTTTTTCGGCTTTTATATGAAATATTTATTTGTAAACATTTCATATAAAAGCTGAAAAACTACAAGAATTTATCAATTGATATATATATATATATATATATATATATATATATATATATATATATATATATATATATATGGTAAATTCAAATTGTAGGCGATTTAAGGTCTGGTTTTACTTCAAAAACTATATATTTGAAACAATCCTACATGTACATGTTTCGGCTAATGATGCCTTTCTCAAGGAATACAAAATATAAATGACAGTATATTAATGTCATACATTTGTAGTTGCTATGGATAAAATAATTCAAAGATACATTCCAATTTAATAATAATAAATCATGCCTTGGTATTTTAAAATGGATAGCAACTACAAATATATGACATTAATATACTGTCAATTATATTTTGTATTGCTTGAGAAAGGCATCATTAGCCGAAACATGTACATGTAGGATTGTTTTAAATATATAGTTTTTGAAGTAAAACCAGACCTTAAATCGCCTACAATTTGAATTTACCATAACATACTAAGGTCACGAAACAATTATCTTTATATATATATAGTAGATTCAATTAGTCTGCGATTTAAGATTTAGTTTACTTTAATATGTATATATTTAAAATAATCTTACATATTTCGGCACATAATGCCATTTTCAAAGAAATTGAAAATATAAATGACAGTATATTAATGTCATATTTACATATTTGTAGTTGTCATGGATAAAATTAAATTCTTCAAAGAAACATTCAAGTTTAATAATAATAATTTATGCCTTAGCATTCTCCAACAGCTAGACGACAATTACGGGGGATTGGCAAGCCATGATTTATTATTATGTCTGCGCCCGTGAAGCGATTTAAGATGTTAAGCTGTCGGCATTCGCCTGGAACGAGGAGGAAACCCACGAAAACTTACTCAGACAGCCTACTCAGGGATCTAAACACAGAACTGCTAGCATGATAAGCCAGTGTACAGATATTTAAATAACATATGATAGAAATTTATATAATAACAAGATATATGTATAAAGTAAATCAGACTTTAAATCGCCGATTAATTGAATCTACTATATATATATATATATATATATATATATATATATATATATATATATATATATATATATATATATTAGACCAGGAGTCTTTGTCGTTAGAACATGTATGGAAAAGAAAAATTGTTTTTTGCGGAATCCAGCAAAATTAATCTCTATTATTTAAGTCAGTTCTTTATTTTTTCTCCCAATATTTCGCATCAAAATCGTATGCTTCCTCAGGTGGTCAAAATGTGAACTATTTTTTGTATGGAGAAATTACCCTTCTCACTATTCATAATGTTTGCAATATTTCAAAGTAATCCGACTAATAACAATAGCGTACACATAGTTTATTAAAATAAACTATGTGTACGCTATTGTTAGTAGTCGGATTACTTTGAAATATTGCAAACATTATATATATATATATATAAATATATATATATACATATATATATATATATATATATATATATATATATATAAAGATAATTATTTCTTGACTATTCTACAATATGTTGATTTAGAAATTTAGCGATTGAAGGTAATACATGTAAGAGCTTATTTTAAATATATACATGTTAATGTAAAATCGCCGATTATATAAATCAACTATATATATATATATATATATATATGGTAAACCTAATCAGTAGGCGATTAAAGGTCTGTATATTACTTCAAAATATATGTATTTAAAAAACTCTACATGTTTCGGCTATATACGCCTTTTTCAAGAGAATACAAAATATGAATGATATATATATATATATATTCATATTTTGTATTCTCTTGAAAAAGGCGTATATAGCCGAAACATGTAGAGTTTTTTAAATACATATATTTTGAAGTAATATACAGACCTTTAATCGCCTACTGATTAGGTTTACCATATCATACCAAGGTCACGAAGTTATTATATATATATATATATATATATATATATATATATATATATATATATATACCGTATGAACGCCCGGGAGTGATTGATCTACCACAATGTAGTAAGACGAAGACGAATAGCGAGTTTATGTGGTTATGGTTGAGAGAGTATATTCAGTCTGTTCTACTGTCTCACTGTACGGGCGTTCCCTTTCTTTATCCAACACATTCTACATACGATCTAAGTACGAATCAAATAATCTCTCTCTAACACATTGAATATTCCTATCAGTCGCTCGAAGTGTTCAAGCAAGCTTGCGACTGGTCATTCAGTTGCTCCTTGTCATCCGTAGGGAGAATACGTATAGAAATGCTAACAAATGTCCGTCGTAATTTTTATAACCGATTGGGTTACTGCTAGGCTCAAGAGGGTGGTTTATTTGAGCATTTACTAAATAATTAGTTTTTCTTTTTAGAATGTTCTTTTATTTAATAATTAATATTTATTACCAATAAAGGTATTTTAGTTAAATTTAGTATTTTATAGGTAGTTTATTTAAGGAAACAATTTATTTATACTGGTAAACACTTTATTTATATTCTTGCAAGAATCGTTATTGTTTTGAAATTTTATGCTATTACAGAATACTTTTTATTTTAATTTTTTTCAATAAGAGTTACGGTTTTGTTTCATAATTTTATATTATTTATGTGTTTTCATTTGAATAAGAATTTTTTAAGTTCAAGCCACAAAGCTATGATGAAAATTATCATTGAATATTTAGCGATGAAAATAGAATTAGAATTATTATTATGCAGTAAACAAAAACTCTGCACTTTACGGCGAATTGTATTTTATGATACTTTCGACTATATTATATAATTTTATTTAAATGTTAAATTTAAAGTATTATGGCCGAAGAGACATAAACAAAAGTATCCGTTATTGTAGGGACGTTGACAGCCGGCATATGACTAATAGTGCGAAAAGCAACGGTGTAGTCGGATAAAATATCCAAATTCGTACATTAACCATAAATAATATACTACAAATAATTTTGTAGTTTGTTAAACAATTAGTTATTAATTTGGAATATTTATTTTGATACATCATTTATTAATAAACAACCATAACGCTTTCTTGGTTCACCACAATTAAATACGCCCTGTAGGAGTTTAACGTATGTAGCCCCTCCCACTTGCAGTTGGCCAGTCATTACTTATATATCCATCGATCGCTCGACGTTGTGCACACGGTATATATATATATATATATATCGCAGTCGAATCTCCGACCAGCGCAAGACCAACTTATAAGGATAATAACAAAACTGTAAATTAAAACGTCCCTCGTATTCAGTACGAACTAAATCGATATCTGTTACGGATTATTTCAACCGCAAAATTTGTTACGTAAAATATAATTTCCCCCCTAGGACTACGGGTATTGTAAGGCACGTTACTAAATGTAATTCTATATAAATACAAAAGTTGAACTACCAGTCTAAGGAAAAAATATCGTAGTTCTAAAAAGTTTATTAAAAACCGCAACGGGAGATTCAATTACCTACACTTTTCGTATTTTCTTATGCGATCTATATATTATTCAAATGTTTGAAGTACATGCTTAAATTTTTACGTAATTGCAGAGAACGCTGTAGGAATTAAGGAAAGAATAAAAAAATATTTCATTGGGAGCTAAAATGTAACCATTTAAATAATTACATGCAGTGTAAATACTGATGCTACGTATGAAAAATGAATGATATTAACACCATTTTTAATATGCTAAAATAAAGTTTAATGTCTTGGAATAAGAAACCAAAATACCCGATATATATATATATATATATATATATATATATATATATATATCGGGTTTTTCTTTTATCATTACACATAGGTATAATGAATTGATTTTTATTCATTTACCTTTACACATAAGGATAAATGTATGGTGGCATAGTAGGCAACCAGTTATTCATCAGTGAAATTTTTCCAATTTTCAAATATTTATGTTTTTCATTCATACTTAAATCTTAAATTAAATACATTTTATTTAAAAATACATAATTTATTTAAAACAGTTAATTATCCCAACAGGCGTATACCTTGTGCGAAGACAATTTTAAATATTTTTAACAGATTCCAAGAAGATGGTTGTTTTCTATATTCCCTCAAAAAAAATAAAATAAAACTAATCACGTGTTAACAGAAAACATCAAAACATCAAGCTGTGTTATGTAGGAGAACGGTCTGTGGAATCACTTTTAGATGTAGTCAGGCCATTTTGGAGTATCGTACAGTTCGGTGTTCAAAACGCTGAAAGAATTAAAATATAAGCCATACAAGATATCAAACCATCAAGAGCTTTTCGAGGAAGATAAAGTAAAACAAACTGATTTTTGTGATATAATGTTTAATTTGTTAAATGAAAAAGACATTTTAAATAAAATAATTTTTACCGACAAAGCAAACAGTTCCTTAATAGATTTAAAGAGTTTCATCTACTGTATGACAATCTGAATAATTTCACTTTAAATGCTTAAACAAGCATATCTTTAATAGTTAGAAAGCATAGTAAGATAAAACCCACTAAGTTATTTCTTTAGCTAGGAAATAGGAACAGGTTACTTATTAATATTTTTAAAATTTTTATTTAGGAACATTGGTCTTGCACATCTTTAATCTATTATTAAACGAGCTGTACTATACACTCTTTCACTTTCTGTTGAACTTGCTGGAATACATAAGTATTTTCCAACACATAGTTTTAAGGGTTTCAGTGACATTTCTGTTACCTAAAAGAAAATTCAAATAAAAAATGCAATTACCTTTTTTTAAACTTACCTTCCAAAATAAAACAAGATTTACGTCTTGATTTGAATTTGGCCTTTTGAGGTATTGGCCTTTAGTTATTATTACATAGGCTGTAATTGATTTTACTTTCTCTTATTCTTACTTGCAAAAATTCAAATAATGAATGTGGACTAATGTCTGTTTCGATTATAGACATTTGTTCTTTATTTTCAGGATCTACTTTCTTCATAATGTTAAACACTTTTATTTAGAAAAGTAGCTCCAGTAGCATTTTCAGTACTACGAAAACCTTCTCTTTTAAGTCGAGGGTCTCAAACAGATACTATTCTTGTAACTGATCCTACTTCATATGAAAATAGTGTGGCTTTAACAGATTCCATAAGTTTCAGAATAATTGAAACATACATGAGTGGGTAAAATCCCACCAGTTTTGTATAATACAAAAGTAGTATGAGTAAAGACACAGACAAAATGAAGTTTCTAGAGACACGGCTGCGCCATCTTTAGAAGGGCGTCGTTGGTTCGCATTGGTTATGTGGACTGGGCGAGGTACATCGACTGTCTGACAACAGGCAGCGCTGAATTTACTTCTACGTTCGGTCTGGATAATTTCTGTGATATGGCGATGTGGTTCTTTATTGTGAATGTGTCTGAAGATATCCTTTCTCCAGCAGGGGCGTACCGATGAGCCTATAGAAAGGCGAAATACGTACCTGCGTCTCTGGGGAGGGATATTTTCAGACACGTTCACAAAAAATATTAATAGCGAACCTGTATTTGTGTTCTTCACACCAGATTTTTAATAATATTTTATATTATTAAAAATACCTTTGTATTCCATAAGTTTGTTGCATAATGTCTTCCCTTCCTCAGTCTTTAATTCCAGTAGTGATGCTGTCAAATTGTACAGTCAAAAAGTTATTGGGATTATTAAAGAAAGAGTAACATATTTATTTCCTCCAAGAATTTCCCGCTACTGCTTTTTAAGATAAATTTCTCCAGTTTATAAAACCTCTTATTTGTAAGATACCATGAGGTGTTATTTGTTTTTATCGTGTTATTGAAATGCCCCCAATACGTAGGTTACGTTCGTTAATTCATTAGAAGTAATGTGAGAACGTTCTTCAATTTCATAAAATGGTAAAATCTATTTGTATTTTTTTGTTATGTTTTCTACCTTCTTTGATACACTAATTTTGCTATCTTAGATATATTTCATCCTTAAAGAAATACTATCCACCTTCTTTGAATTTGTTAAATATATTTAAAATTGTCTTCGCACAAAGTATACGCCTGTTGGAATAATTAACTGTTTTAAGTAAATTATCTACTTTTAAATAAAATTTATTTAATTTAAGATTTAAGTATGAATGAGAAATAGAAATATTTGACAATGGGAAAAATGTCACTGGTGTGTAACTGGTTGCCTACTATGCCATTATACTTTTATCCCTATGTGTAAAGCTAAATGAATAAAAATCAGTGCATTTTACCTATGTGTAATGATGAAAGAAAAACCCGGTATAAACCCGGTATAGGATAAAATAAATTAAAAGCGGGCAAGCGGTCTGTCAATTAAAAACTCATTTTTTAATTATCTGTATATTTCGCAACAACTTTGTTGCTTCTTCCGGAGATAGAAACGTAAAGTTAAAAAGTGACGTAAACGGACAATAAAATGGATTAATCAATTTTATTGTACGTTTACTTGACTCTTATTATTATTTTTTTTGAACTCTACATTTTTATTTCCGGAAGAAGCAACAAAGTTTTTGCGAAATATAGAGATAATTAAGATAATTAATGCAAGGTCAAAAGCAAGCTCGTGTCACCATTTCTCAGCAATATCTAGAAATGTTCAAGCATAACCTTGTAGATTTTTTAAATGTTTTGTAACCGTCGATGAAACATGGCTACACCACTTCACGCCAAAGACTAAAACACAATCAATGCAGTGGACAGCGCGCGGTATACCAACCCCAAAGAAGGGCGAGACGATGCCGTCAGCTGGAAAGGTGATGGCTATCGTCTTTTGGGATTCCCGAGGAACAATTTTATTGACTGCTTGCAACACGAGAGGATAATAACAGACGCGTATTATGAGTCGTTATTAGACAGATTGAAAGAAGAAATCAAAGTCAAAAGGTATCGTATGGCAAAGAAAAAGTCTTGTTTCACCAAAACAATGCCCCATCCCACAAGTCGGTAATTGCGATGGCGAAACTGCACGAATTACGCCTCTAATTAATTGAACATGCACCGCACTTGCCAGATTTGGACTCTTTGAACTTCTTTCTATTTATGAACCTCAAGAAATGATTGGTTAGAAATAAATTCTCATCTAATCTGTAAATTAATATTTGGAAGGTTTTGATAGTTCTTATTTTTCTGAAGGAATGAAAGGTCTAGAAAAACATTGGACTAAATTTATAGAGTTACTAGGAGACTATGTAGAAAAATAAATATGATTTTACCCCGAAAAGTGATGTTGTATGTCTCGTTCTAGAAACTTTCCGATCTTCCAATGAAGTTGCTGGAGACATATATCTCAACCCGCCATTGTATATATTTGTATTGAGTTGATTCATAAGTTTAGAGCGTTTTTAATAATTAATCCAGAACATCTTCTCCTCCATTATTGGCCATTTCCAAACGATCTGGCAATTTTTATATTCCACGCCTGAAGAAAATCACGGGATTTAAAAAGCAGCGGTTGATGATGCTTCCTCCCCGAAAGCTAAATGGGATCGGTCAATGTAATGTTGTTGAGTTAATCCACATAGAATGTTTTAGAAAATTATTAACAAGAGCTTTTAACTAACAACAAATTGTTAAATTTGAATAATACTAAAAAAGAGTAATACCCTTTTTTTCAGTTTCCTTGTCTAGTACTGGTTACTATAAATTTTCGCAGCAATCTATGTATTGATATCTTCTTATAAATAGCATTTGCGCATTTTTACATCAAAGTATAACACAGATCTCTAATACATTCCCAATAACTAACGTCTAGCGTATGAGTTTGTATTCTAGGCACGTATAAGTTTAACATGTTAAAGCACCAATACTCGTGTAGTTTCAATATAATTACGTCACGTATGCATGCTGGGGTTTGAATTATCAAACCTCGTACATGCTAATTCAAGAAAGCTACATAGTAGCACTCATGCCTTAATCATAAAATTAATTCAGCAAATTTATTTCACATTATCTATATGTGAATCGCGTCTTTTTAGCTAGTGAAATTCGTAAACAATTTTGGTATTTACTATCGTTTAATGTATCTATTAACGCTCTTTTGAATAAAAGTATTTCCATCTGCGTTACGTTATTGCTATGCTTAAGATCTATCAATTAATTCACGTAAGTAGTGTTCATATAGATCTAACAGAATAACTTGAAACATACATGAGTGGGTAAAAACCTCGCCAGTTTTATATAATATAAAAATATTTTTAATAATATAAAATATTATTAAAAACCTGGTGTGAAGAATAGAATACAATTTCAATATTAACACTTTTGTGAACGTATCCTTCTCCAAAGGCGCAGATACATATTTCATTTTTCTACAGATTCCTTAGTACGCCCCTGCTGGAGAAGGATACCTTCACAAAAAGAAACTTCGCTATCTCACAGATTATTAGAACAGACAGAAATTATTAAGACGGAACGTAGATGTACATTCAGCGCTTCATATTAGCAAACGACTGAAGCACTCGCTCTGTCTACATGACAATTGCAGAACTAACGAAGTGTTTCCAAAGATGGAACTGCCATCGTTAGTTCTGCATTTGTTATGTAGACAGAGCGTGTGCTTCGGTATCGTGTAAAGAGACTATAGCGCGCACCTATGGATACACACATAAAAGCGGCGAACTCCTAGTGTATAGCTTCTAGTGATAGCGGGGAGAGGATACACGCACACACATTATACGCGCTGCAGAGAGAGGGGAGCGCTAGCGGTATGACGGAGAGAGGGGGGTGCTGACAGAGCGGTCGTCCTGTGATTCCGTGATGGCATTCAAGAGCCGAGTTTACCGCCCTGGCGCGCCGTTAGATATTTCACATCGAAAAGGTTTAACATAGTCGTGTAATGTAATTGTGCTGCAGTAGGTAACAGAATCAATGAATTGAAGGCAGCTATTTTGACATTAAGAAATTATTTAAGTCGAAAAAGACTGATGCCCTTACTGCAGAAGATGAATGATAGGAATGAGCAAAGTAACAATAGTATGGTACCTATTTAATCTCCTAGAATTGGAGTCTCGCAGTTCCAATGATAGAAGCACGCACGATGTGGCTGCGGCGAAGAATATCTTGCGAGTCATGCGGGAGTCATGCGGGAGTCATGCGGGAGTCATGCGGGAGTCACGCGGGAAGAGGCGTGTGTTGATAGGATTGAGGATTCTCGAGTGGGACGTAATACTATTACAAAAGGCGGCTTTGCTGGATATCGGGATGGATGTGCCGTGCTAATAATAATGAAATTATTCTAAGATAAATAATTAGTGGTGCTGGTGAAGTTTCATCAAAGTGCCAGGACGTGCGTGATATTGGTTAATTTAAATAAATATACAACAACTTACTTACTAAATAGAAGACAGCAGCGTTGTCCTTAATGTTTGTATTTATATTTACATAAGAAGAAATTGAAATTGATATATTTAAAAGTAATTAAACAAAAGTAATATATACACGAGGAGCGGTAAATAAGTAATTGAAAATCAACACAATATACACTGAAAACGAACGTTAACTTGAGTAGTAAATTGAATGTTAATTGATTACGATTAATATAAAATAATCTCTGTATCGAACAATACAGAGTTACCTTTGTGTGGCGATGATGGTCACGTGGCCTTCGAAGATATACCTGGTTAAGTATATGTAGAGTGATGTTTGGCCGGAGGAATAAGAAATTAATTAGTTTAAATCAATGTGAATTAATATGGATTCGCTTAAAAGAATAATATATATTGAACAATACACAATTACCTTTTAATTGCGCTGAGATGCAGGGGCACGTGCATCGTGTCCAGCACTTGGACAGCACCGCGGGTAAGATGTGGATCTTACGAGAGTTCTAACGAGCAGATAGACTGATAGTTTGTCGATAGAACACTGGTTTTTGAAAACGGGCTGTCGAAGAGAGGTCGATATCTTGAATAATAATTAATAAGAAGCGCGACCTGAACAGATGTTCTATCGATGGCATAAATATTATTAAAATACATATAAAGGAAGATGTATGTAATTAAATTAAAACAATTTAAAATGAAATGTATATAGAAATCCCACAGTGTCAGGTAGAAAACCAAGGGTATCGGTCAGGATATAACAAAAGAAATGCTTTCCCTTTGCAAACGGATATGTACAGAAAAATGTCTTAAGTTAATATTTTAATACGAGATATTTAAAGAAGAAATATATTATTTAAAAAATAAATTAAAATATTCTTATATGCGGAGCGTAACAATACTGGCGGTCGGGACAAACGTAGACCTCTCAGGATGAGACTTTCTAATTCTGGCAAAGCTCACAAGATTACAAAACATACTGAACGTCTCCGGGAACTACCTGATTACAAGAACGTTTCGGTTTTCCTGAGTCGTACATCTCGGCAGATTAATTACTATAAGTTAATAAAAGCAGAATTGGCTACGCGAGTCGCTAACGGTAAAACTACTCTAAGGATACGCTACAAACGTGGTATACCCTATATAGTTTCGAAAATTAAAAAAATCTGTGTTACCAGAACATTAGGGGATTGCGTACGAAGACGGACATTATCTATACAAGTGTTTGTACAGACGTATTCGATATTATAGGTATTACGGAAACATGGCTATCCAGCGACTTGTTCGGAAATTTTTCCACCATTTTACATTGTTTACAGAAGGGACAGGGACTTTCGCGCTACTGGTCTTGAACGTAGTGGTGGTGTCCTTTTAACGTGTAGAGCGTGGAGGTGGTGTGCGCCTATCGTGTAGGTATACCGTACGGAAATATGGTGGAAGAACGGCGGAGAGGTAAACGATACTCTTCCAGTACACAGTACACCAGGCGCCAGGCGTGTCTTTGTTGAAATACGAGTATATACGCAATACCTATGTGTATACCACACCTACTTGTGACCTATCAATAGCCGTGTCTGTGTTGAAATACGAGTACATAGGCAATACGTATGTGTATACCAAACCTACTTATCCAATCAAATGCTACACTATACATTGAATAAACATATCGGGGAAGCACATTTTTACACGGTAGCTGCCCCACTGAACCAATTAATATTTCCTCTATCATTGATGAATCACCAGAAATCGATACTATTTGTTGCAAACTATCTCTTAACTCATTGAAAGTGTATGTGTTTGCGATTTATAGATTTATATTCCACCTGACACGCCTACAGTTAACTTTAATTATTTTTTGAAAAACTAGAAATATTTATTCAACTGCAAAACAGTCAATACACCTCAGTTCAATAATTCCGCAGTTAATAATTGTAAAACTACATGTATTAATAGCTTTAGGAACTTTAGAAACCTAATTTAAGACAAATTAATACAATACCAAACAGTAACAACCGCTTATTGGATTTCGTTGTAATCAACTTTAGTGAAGACACACATCACCCCTCAATCGAACTACTACTTCGCATGTCAAAGAAAGTTTATTCTAAGTTGATTTTATATTTTTAATTTAGTTTGTAACGTGCTCTTTAGCTGTAAGTACCTAATGAAGCCACTGTGCTGGCGAAACAAATTGGCTGTCATTTTACCATTACGTATTAACAAAGTGAAGATTTTAACCATTAGTTTTATTTCTATTGTAAGTTTATTCCTTTACATGTGAATACATCCAATAAAAATTACAATTTCAAAAGTGGCAGCTTTATTAATTTATATAACAATATAACACATTCAAAAATATGGAATGGTCGTTTCTCGATTTACATCCGGATGTTAACAAAGCCTGTAATGCATTCTAGAACAAAATATATGAACACCTGGATATATTTGTTCCTTACAAAACTAGTCTCGCTACCAGTTCTTATCCTGTAAGAACATATTCAAAGCATCAAACTCAAGGGCAAATATCGTTGTAGATATAAAAAGACCAACATCATTGATGATCTAAATAGGTATCGTAAGATGTGCAAAATTGTAAAAGCGGTTTCTTCAAAATTGTATATGAAATATTTGTCTAACGTGCAAGATAAAATTAAGTCCGATCCTAAACAATTTTAGACATTCGTGAAGTGCAAGAAGAATTGCTCCAGTATGCCTAGTGTCATGAATAGTGAGAATGGCGACCTATTTATCACTCCATCAGGTATCGTGAACGCTTTTCAAGGTTACTTTCAGTCCTTCTACACTATCGTTATAACAACTCCCATTTAACCAGTTGCGTCTCTATTAAAGACAAAGGTATCACATTTGAATTCAGGCGCGACTCGTGATGACGTATTTGGGAGAGCAAGTACAATGGTGCGAGTGCCTCGTGTGTTTTCGATGTTCACTGAGAAAACGTTACAGTTAGTACACGAGAATACACGAAGCACTCACATCATTGTACTTGCACCCCCAAATACATCATCACGAGCCGCGCCTGCATTTGATACTAGACTAACTTTTTCTGAGCATATCTTACATACAGTTTCATCTTCACTCAAGATCTTGGATTTTATCATGCGGAACATGAAAAATTCTTCTTCTATGGATGCTATTGTCCTGCTATATTTTACTTTAGTTCATCCCAAGTTAGAATATACATCATTAATATGCTCGTCTATCTATACAACAAACGTTAACTTGTTGAAATCTGTTCAGCGCAAAAAAGTTTAAAATATTTACATTTTTTAGACTATTATTCACCTCCACCATATCGCGTTACTGGATACCTATAGGTTCGATTCTTTGGAGAACCGTAGGGGCCAAAATAACATTAAATTTTTGTATGATCTGCTTCACAATAGCAAAGATGCACCATCATTACTGAACAGCATTAACTTTCCGACTACGCAGCACAATTTATTATCCCATGGTAAGGACCAATATCATAACGAAGTCACCGGTGTACCGTGTGTCATACATTTAATAGTTTGGTAGCCGCATATAGTGAATGTGATATTAACCAGACAAATTTTTCAGTTCAACGATATAAGATTCTAAGTATCACATAGTTATTATAATTATTTTGTGTATTTGTCTTTTTTTTTCATAATTTTTTATATTATTATTATTCGTTTATTTTCTATATACTCTTTAGCACACAAAAATAGTCTTGATAATAACGCTAAGAAATAAGTATTTAAACTTCTAGTTTCAAAAAATTCTTTTATTGTAAATACCACTACAATATTGTTTCGCCATACAATGGCTTCATCAGGTGGATGAATACTGAATATGTACAATGCAAGTTAGAATATTTATGTGAAAATTATTGGGGAATGGTGGTGGAAAAATTTTACAATCTTAAATTTAGTAGAGGGGAGTTGTTTAAATCTAGTTGGTCATTTAAAGCTAATCCTAAACTATTGTATCTATTAATTTCTAAGTTTTCTAACAGGTTAAGTTTTTTACTTTTTCCTTGAACGTGTAAAATTTTGAAATCTATATTAAATCTATATTAATTTCTAAACAATGATTTGCGAAAGTTGAATCTGTTTTCTTTTCTTTATGGCTTCTCTCGTGTTCTTTCATCTTAATTTTGAATGTCCTCCCCGTTTGTCCTATGTATACCTTATTGCAATCTTCGCATGTTAACTTATACACACCAGAGTTTGATTCTTTGTCTATTTTATCTTTGTTATTTTTAATAAAGTTCTGTATAGTATTGTCTGTTTTAAATGATATATGTTCGTTATTAACTTTTTTAATGAAAGTACCAATTTTTTCAGAAATTGATAATATGTTACAACGGAGCTTGTAGACGAGAAGTGCTGACCAATATGTCTGTAGACGACATTGACTACAAGTCTGACACCATCATTATTTCTGTACCTACAAAAATAATATTCCGAGCATCTTCGTAATTACAGATACAATATGGATAGATTTAGTTAAGAAATATTATAACCTACGGCCTATTCATATTAGCCATAAGAGATTTTTCTTGACTTATCGCAATGGTCAGTGCATTAATAGTCCAATGCGTATTAATATTATAGCCAAAACTTCGAAGGAGATTGCATGTTTTTTGAAATTGCCAAATCCAACTGTTTACAGGGCACTGTTTTAGAAGATCTAGTGCAACACATTTGGTAAATCGTGGTGGTGATTTGTTGATCTTAAAAATCATAGGGGTTGGAAATCTTCAGCTGTGGCCGAAGGTTATATTGAAATCCCATTAAATAAAAAGATTAAAATATCTCATATGCTTGGATCTCAAACTAATACAAACATTCCAAGATGTTCAAACGAAACGACTAAAATTGATGGAAATAACAGTTATCATCAAATTATTCTACCAATAAGTACGAGTACTTTGCAATGTGTTACTATAAATACTCAAGATACATCTAACGTATCTATTAATGTATGCGGTAACTGTACAATTCAAGAACATAATTCAAAATTTTTTTTTAACTATATTCTACAAAAATATAGACTCCATTTTAATTTTTGACATTAGAATTGTAAATTACAAGTGGCCACCCTTGAAAAACTAAATTGAACTAGATCGTCTATAAACGCACACTATGTGCTTATAGATTAGGTTATAAACGCATCGTTTTCGATTCTTTTATAGCGTTGTTATAGAAGCAAATTAGAAAAAAAGTCATTAAAATAGAAAATGTCATCAAAATTTATGCGCTAATACCCAAATTTTTCAACCAGTTCAGTGCTGCAGGAGTTGCCTTGCTCAGCTCGTGGATGCTACCAGGGAAACTTCTTCTGCAGCAGTTGTATACTATGTGGGCCATAGTTTGTTCCACGCTTCTGCAGTTACAGAGACTAGTATGTGCTAGTTCCCATTAATGCAGCATTGAGTTGCACTTTCCGTGACCTGTGCGAAACCTATTTAGTTGAGACCATTGCTTACGTGGTAGATTACGCCCGGCAGAGGTCCAGAACGTTAGAAATTAAATCTATATTCCTCAACTCAGGCTATTGTTCGAGAAGGGCTATCCAATTATCACTCATATTGATGGGCTGCTGAACTTCCGTATCCAGTCCAATCGATTTCCTATATTTCAGTCGGCTCTTGGAGATGCTCTCCAAATTATTGTGTATAGGAAGATCAATGTTGTTGGTAATCTGAGCCCAATCATTTCGTGCTGCAGCGAGTCGTCTGATTTCAGGCAGGACGATGTTGGAAAAGATCGTAGCCAGAGATTAGATGCGGATCTAACAGTACCGGTGATGATCCTCATTGTATCTTAAGTTGAATATCCACTAGTTTGGTGTGACAGCTTCGATACCAGACAGCAGTACAGTGTTCAGCAGAAAAGTAAGCTAGCGCAATAACTGCCTTTCGCCTATTTGCTCCCCATGAATTGCTAGTAAGTTTATATAATATATTATTGCGAAGTCTTCACTTTTGATTAATTTTATATAGGTACTGCCTTCAGGCAGAACCTCTATAAAACTCTATAAACCGGTCTCTGACATTCATGTCAGAGACCGGTCGAACGTTACGCCCATGTATTTAGGGTGGGGGCTGTGGTCAGTCCAGTCACCACCAAATTCAACATTCAGCTTCCTGTTAGCTTCTTTGTTACACAAACCAATTAATAAAATAAATTACGACGGCAAAGATGTACGTATTCGAAGATAAAATATAGAAAATAACACAAGTAATAATAACTAAATTTTATTTTCGTGAATATACGAGTATTACTTCCTATTTTATTCATATCTTTAAAAATATGTCCATTTTTAAATAAAAAAAAAATTAGATCAGTTTCAGTGATACCGGAAGAAACATAAAATCCAATAGCATTCTCATATAGTATGAAAAGGGAAAAATTTTATGACCACTGTCATGCGATAGCAAGCTTAGAATTTCTTTTATATGTGTATGTGTGATAGAAGCGGAAATGCATATATTTCGCTTTTCACATAAGAAATAAGTACACCCTCATCCATTCATTTCAAAATTCTAACATTCTTCGCCTTCAATATGCCATGTAAAATTTAAATTCCTGATGTAACGTAAAAATATGTTGACATGCTTTTGTTTTATTGAAGTATATTACGTACAGAACATACGGGGATTATTTGAAAAATAAGTTTCCTCTCTTTTATTTACCAGAAAGCGTAGAA
Source organism: Melolontha melolontha (assembly GCA_935421215.2). Taxonomy (NCBI): domain Eukaryota; kingdom Metazoa; phylum Arthropoda; class Insecta; order Coleoptera; family Scarabaeidae; genus Melolontha; species Melolontha melolontha. The sequence continues at coordinate 50,579,055 of OW285241.1, read as the reverse complement.
ATTTTGTGTTGAAAATATATTTAGAATCATCGTCCCACTATTGTTTTCTAATGTACTGTGGGCGCTTTTTGCAGGTGGTGCTCGCGTACTTATGTAGAAAAGTTTATATTAAGCGGTTCTGCAGTTGTGGATTAGCGATGAAGTGCAAATTATCTGTACATAACAATTAGATAATGAAAACATTTCTTGTTACTCATATACTCACCTTGTTGACATATGCATTTTCTTATAATATATTTTGCAATACATTCCGTTCTGTCATAAACAAGTAGTTATTAAAAAGCATTTCTTCAAAATACACTTAAGTAATACAAAAGCATTTTTAATAATATATATATAATATTTTCGTGACCTTGGTAAATTCAATCAGTTGGCGAACTGATTGAATTTACCATATATATATATATATATATATATAGACTATTAAGTACATAGGCCAAACGTCACAATGGCAAAAACAGCGTATCACGCAACACAGAAGTGATGTCCGTATTGGTAAGAGATCTTGTGCTCTGGTGGATCATGCACTTGATCTCGGCCATACATTTAATTTCGGAGATGTCAGAATTGTGGACGCTGAAAATAATTACAAAAAAAGATGCTTTTTGGAAATGGTACATATCAACGGAGACACTAATAGCGTAAATTATAAGTCGGATACTAATGGACTAAGTATAATCTACTGTAATATACTCGGTGTTGGCGGTTAATTTTACCTGCCAAGTTTTATTAACCAGTCCTTGTATCATTTGATTTGTAGTTGTTGTTGGTTTCAATTTTTTTATGACATCAGTTTTTTGGTGTGTGTTTTGTAAGTTTAGTTTTATATTTTGACATTTATTTATATTTGTTTTTAAGAGATTGACGACAAACTAACAACATATTATTTGATGATACACAGATATTAGACTCGTTGGAATCAGAAAATTTTAACGAAGAACTCTGTGAAACTTTAATGGTGGCAAATATTCCATTAAATAAACTTAACAATCCCACCTTTAAAACATTTCTCCAAAAATATACCGGACGAAATGTTCTTGATGAATAGACATTACGCAAATATTATGTTTCTAAGTGCTACACGAAAGCAGTAGAACGCATTAGAAGTCATCTTTCAAATCAGTACCCAGACCAAACTGTCGATATATTAGGACGCTGTGTTGTAAATGTTGTAGCTGGTGTACTACATCTAACTATTCCATATAACGCATATGTAATAGCAACAAAGTTATAAATACAGTTGATGCGGAAACAGTAGCTAAAACCATTTACGAAAATATGCACCAAATGCTTCATTCGGACGACAGGTACAAAGGAAAAATACTTTTATTTGTCAGTGACAGTGCTGCATATATCTTAAAAACAGGCAGACTATTAAAGGAAACATATGCTAATATACTGCGTATATATGCTCTCCACAGAATCTGTCAACATATCAGAGACACCTTTCTGGAAGTTGCTAGACCTGCATCCGCTTTCAAAAAGTTTTCAGAAAAGCACCATTGAGAGTAGCTCTTGACAGGGAAAAACTTCCATTTTTGCCACTGCCTTCTTCTCCAGTAATAGCTAGATGAGGAATATGGTTGGAAGCTACTAGTTTTTATGCAGAGAATTTAGAGAGTTTACAAAATTTCGTTCCATGTTTAAATGACGATGCTCGAAGTATTTCTGAGTGCAAGGAACTAATACAAATTCCAAATTAAAAAAACTACTGATTTTTTTAATTTGGAATTTGTATTACTATCTTAGGAGCACTTTGGAAATTTGCCAAAACTAATGACTTATTTTTGAAAATAAAAATCTCAAATTAAATGATCGATTAACCACATTAGAATGGTTATTAATAGTTTGCAAAATATTCCAAGTAACTTCCAATGTGGCCTTCGGCAAAAGTTAGACGCAGTTTTTAATAGAAATCTAGAAATCAGATTTAATAACATTGGGGCTATTTTGTATGGGAACAATGTCTCAAAATATAATTGCTAAATACGCTGAAATAAAGGAATATCTACAGTATGCACCTATAACTCATTGCTATGTAGAAAGGACGTTTTATATCTACAAGGCATTCAAAGAGAACAAACTTGACAGAAGAGAACATTGAGAAAGTATTGCTAGTTAATATTAATACTCCTTTACTCAATTTGAACTACAAAATGAACAACTAAAAATATATTTCGCATTTTATAGACCATCACCCGTTTGTTTTCCAATTATATAAATAAAATTAAAAACTCTTTTAAAATACAAATTTTCAATAGTACGTCCGTGGGGGATGAGTCATGGGCCTCTCGTGTCGGTCTCTAATAATGACTACTTATAATATGAATCATTAGTTCTGATGCGTTTGTATGTATTGAATGTACTGTAAATAATACATTAATTTTATTACTTTAATATGGATTTTATTGTAAGAAACCTAATTAAAAACGATATATTAGGTTGTTTCAAAATACTGAGGAAAGACAAAGAAATTGTGACATAAATATAAATTTCTTAAAAAAACATTCAACATTTATAGTATATCACCCACTGAGGTAGTAAATAATTTCACATTTTCATTATTAATACCACTAAGATTTCACATACACTTAATTATAGTCATGCATGTAAAATGGTCTAGGTCAAGGGTGTTGGACAGTTGGCCTGCGACTCACCTGTTTAATTAATTTTGTGAAATACAAGAATGAACTCATAAATTACGTAAAAATATAGGAAGGATTTGCTTTGTATGGACTGAAGATATCGGCGTGAGATAACAGATAATTTTAGTAATCAACTACGAGATGTATATCTAAAAGCAATTATATTTTCCAATTGTCATTCATGAAGGCATAGTTATACAAAATGTTGTTTAAAAATTGTGTCCATTTATCACATGCAAAAATATTTCTATATTTTCGCTATGGTATGAAGTGGTATGGAGTGCAATAAAATCTCTGCTTCTTCTCAAATATGTTTATTCAGTGGTCAATATCTTAAATTTGTAAATTTAACTTGGAACTTTAAGTTATAAACATAAATTTATTTATTAAAAGATTTCACACGTCGGAGATTCTTCCCTGTATGACTACATTGATCTCGCTAATTTGAAGGGGATTGACTCAAATCGCTTGAAATTAAGCAAAATGTTTATGTTATGAGCTTGAAAATTGAAAATCATTTCAAACCTATTGAACATCAAGTATTTGTCTTTGTAATATTTATATTACATACGTTGAAAATGGAGTAAACCATTAAATTTTGAGGTTAATTCATTAAACGATCGACTTGTCAATCATATTGCTATTACACAGAATAAGTATACATGATAAAAAAGTACTTAAAATCATTAAGCCCAACACAAACATCTGACTACTCCTGGAAAGCAACCAAAAAGTTAATAAAAAGGCCACAACAACCAAATCCTCCTATTAGAAATGGTAATAAATGGGCAAGAAGTGATGAAGAAAGAAAATATTTGCTGCCTATCTCAAAGGATGTATTCCAACGCATCGATTTTAACAAACCACCGACAAATAAATAGAGAAATTTATGGAATCGTTATTCCAAATGGACCTACTGGTTTCGAATTAGTTATTGGAAAACTTCTTAAGGAGTTGTGAACTAAATGCTTTAGACAATTGACATACATATACAATACCGTAACTACACTAGGCTATTTTCCAAACATCTGGAGAGTTGCATAGATGGCTGGATGTAAATTGGGCACTAACCTACCTGAAATTTTAATCTCGTTGGTAATTCGGGCACTAGCTTAAAATGTACTCGTAGAGGGTCTATGTAAACTGGGCACCGCATAAAGCAAACAAAAACAATAATATAGAAATAGTGTATTTCAAGTTGAAGTACAGCAAAAAGATAGAAAATAAAAAATATGTACTCATATGAAAACAATAATAAAAGCAAATACTTAATTATATAAAAACTATAATAAAAAAATAGTGTATTTGAAGTCATACTGATGAATAAAATGATATACACTTCACAAAGTGTAATCGTGATATTGTTCCATTATTTAGTTGTTCACACAGTTCATTTAGAGTTCTTAATTTTTGTTTTGCGCGTGTGTCTTTAACTCTTGCTGGTGTGTGTACACTTTGAATTTTAACATAAGTGTCTATTTGAAGTTCCTGAAGCTTTTCGATAAAAATATGAATAGATGGATGTGTTGAATAAAATGACTCATTTAGTTTGGAATGAAAAGCTTCGCATGCGTTTGTGGTGTTAGTGATCGATGGAGTTGCGGTAGCCCACATATGTGGAGGAAAAGGAGCATCGTCTTCTATGTATGTCTCCATACATACATTGAAATACATTTGAAATAATCTATTTGGTCATTAGGAAATTCCTTAATTTATGAACGTCTAATTTCTTACTTTAAGCTTTAAAGCGATCATTACCCGAATGGTACTGGGGCCTAGATTACCTGTAGGATTAAGCAATCCTTTTTGCAGGGCAGGTAAATCCATATACTTGGTGCCCAGTATAAATCCTCCCGCATAGATAATAATAATTCCAATACCTGGAAAGAAACCTGAAGAAATGACTTCTTATCGTCCATTTTATTATCATCTCTGTCAATTGGTTTTAAAATAATATATATAGTTAGGCTTCAATCGACAATAACTATAGAAAATACTACTTCCACAATAAGCATAGAGCAAATACATAGGCTAGTGAACAAAATACACCAAGATTTTAATAACAACAAATATTGTTCAGCAGCATTTATCGATATGACCCAAGCATTCGATAAGGTTTGGCACGTTTCCCTATTAAATAAAAATAAAAGAATTACTTTCTTATCAACACTACTCACTCCTTAAATCCTACTTAACTAATAGATTCTTCTTCATCGAACAAAATAACGAATTTTCATGCCTGCATCTATACTATCTAGAGTTCCTCAAGGTAGCATTCTTGGACGGACACTGTACATTCTCTATTCAAGCAACTTACCAACTACATCGACAGTAATAACAGCCACATTTATGGAGGACAAATAATCTTTATAAAATTCAGTATTGATTGAAAAAAGTCGTATGAATCTTAAGGAGCTTAAATCCACTCATGTCATGTTTATGCTTTGCGAAGAAACATCTCTGCCTGTGCAAACTAACAACTGTAATATCTTTCAAACCGAAGATGTCAAATACTTAGGTATGTACTTGGAGAGGAGACTCACGTCGCGGAAACATTTCTTCAGAAAGCGCAAACAATTAGAACCAAAGTTAATCCAACGTTACTGGATTATCGGAAGAAATTCCAAACTTAACGTTGAAAACAAACTACTAGTTCATAAAGCCATTCTGAAACCAATCTCGACATATTGTGTCCAATTATGGAGTACAGAGTTTACTAGTAATATTGAAATACTCCAGAGATTTCAGAATAAGATATTACTGATAATCATCGATGCTCCTTACTACGTTCCTAATTCTATCATTCAACGAGAACCATCAACTCCCGGTGTAAGAAACAATTAATGAAAACAGTGTAAAATACTGCGAGCGAAAATGAGTTCGTCCAAACGTGCTAATGCAAAGTTTGTTTTCAGAAATTAGTGACCAGGTTTAATAATTATAATAATGATAATAATACTACAGAGTACTTAGAATGCAGAGTACTAGAATACTATATACCCGTAATTAGCTTTAACGAACTAACAAATGTGATTAATTTAAATCCTGATTGATTAACAATTAATGCATAGTTAAGCAGTACAGTTATTGAAGTATACTGCTCTCGTTTGTAGTCACAACAAACGCTAATTGTTAATGAAGACAGATTGCCACACTATTGTAGTGAAAAGAAAAACACATGATTGACTTGCCTGGTCATTCCCGTATTTATCCTTTTGGGTTAAAATATTTTTCAACAAAATAATTTGTAACATACTTGAGTAGGTAAAACCTTACTAATTTTGTATAAAACAAAAGTCTTTTTAATAATAAAATAAATATTATTTGAAATCGGGTGTGAAGAACACAATACAAGTTCATATACGGGTTTTTTTTTTATCGTTGCACATAGGTATAATGCATTAATTTTCTTCTTTAGCTTTACATATAGGGATAAATGTATGGTGGCATAGTAGGCAACCAGTTATACACCATTGACATTTTTCCAATTGTCAAATATTTCCGATTTTTCATTCATACGGATTTCAAGTTTCAATCGAAAGCGTGCGATTTCACATTCCTAAATTTTTTGCTATAGGACTACGTTAAATCTGACATTTATTCCAGTAGACCAAGAACAATCAGATATCTCTAAAGCAACATCGTTGGTGTTATTGTTAATTGGCATTTATTTCAAGGTGTAGTTGAGAATTAGACCTCTCCTATGGATGCAATCCAAAGCAAGAGTGGTGACCATTTACCTCATATAATATTTCGTATATGATTGTATTAAATACTGTTTAAGGGTAAATAAAAATTAATGAATGATGTCTTACCCAATTAGTTTAATTTAAATCTAAAGGGCTATCGTCAATTTTCGCAAACCTTTCATATACAGGATGTCCTTGAAATAAAAAGACATCGTATGAAAATGGAAAGTTGTATTTATATACAATATGACTCCAAAAAATTGTTAGTCAGTTACGACGCGAACCCCAAAATTAAAAACCCCCTGAAACTTCTATATGTGCCCTCAATGAACTCAAGATATTCGGAATGTAAATATGTACCTCCATTGTTATACACACACAAGTTAAACACACATACAGTATATCTTTACTACTAACAGCTGTCGATGTTATAAAAGATATAATATCCTGTATGCTAAAGTCAATACCTCGTACAAAATAAGATTTTTAATACAGTCAAGTAAATTAAGATAAATGTAATTCAAAATTAAGACGTGTGTTAAATTTATTTACAAACCCATTTTAAAAAATCATACTAAAATTTCATGTGTATTATGAGAAAGTTTTTTTGTTAGGCAAATTGAAATTTGAATATCGGAATCAGAATACCCCATTGTATTCGAAGGCGGCAATGTTTATAAACACAAGCGATAAGTTTTCTTGTGGCAAGGGTTCAATAACCTGAGTCAGCTGTTTATTTATACTTGTAAATCCTAAAGCTGATATATTGAAAGAACATGCAAGATATATGCTTTCTGTGCATTTAAGCTACAATCTATCTATACCTTTAATCGAAAAATTGTAACAATCGACAACAGAACGAACTTGAAGCGAGATATACAGGCTGTCCGAAACAATTGAGATTTCACTAATTTTTTTCTTATTGTTTCAGGACTGAAAAATATTGACCACTGAAAAGCGGGTAGAGGTTATTCTTCTCTGCTGAAGAGAAAGAATCTCTAACAGATGAGTTGCAGATGAATTTAATAGGAGGCATCCTGAACGAGCAGGTTAGCGAACCGGTTAGCAGATTGCTAGCAAAGTTCAAAGCTATAAGTAGCGTAGCTGATACTAAAAGAAGTGGCCGTCCGGGCACTTCAGAAGCAGGCGTGGAAAGAGTTTTGGCAAAGGTTATTTCAAGTCCCAAAAAATCGATCCGTTTCTTCCGTATAAGTTACAATTGTTACACCATTTGTCAGAAGACTATCTTGATCGCCATATGAAAATGAGCTATTGGTTTCTAACAAAGTTGGAGGAAGACCCATAGTTTTTGTCTAAAGTTATGTTTTCGGACGAAGCTAATTTTTATGTAAATGGAGAGGTCAACCGATATAACCTGCGCTATTGGTCTGACAGTAACCCTCACTGGTACATCGGCAGTAGGGAGCATAGGGAGCAAGGTGCTGATAGTGCATCATCGTTTGGTGTGGTTTGTGGAAAGACCGGATTATAGGCCCTTTTTTCTTTGATGGCACAATTAATAGTGAAAATTATCGGACACTGCTCAGATATTAAATGCTTCGTGATTTCGATTTCCAGGGTTTGGGAAAACCAGAATGGTTCATGCAGGACGGTGCACCCCCACAGTATGATACACAAGTTCGTGATTGGCTAGATAAAAGATTGCCCCAGTGGATTGGTCGTAGAGGACGAGTGGAGTGGGACCCACGATCTGCGGACTTAAACCCGATGAGTAGTGCTGTGTGGGTTTATGTAAAATCCAAAATGTACACAGTGTGTCGTCCAATTACGCCTGAATTAATGGAAAACATTCTCCGGAACGCCGGAGATCATTTTCAATTATGTTTTGACTTAAACGGAAGTCATATTGAACAAATTTTGTGAAATACAAGATGTTCCGTATCGTTATGTTCAAATTTTAGGAGTGTAAAGTAGACTTCATTTCAACTAACAAAAACGCAAAACTTGTATATCCATTTTTATTACAGCTCTACGAATGTGATTGTCGGATCATGAAAAAAAATGTAATCCTAAAGTCATTAAAGTCAATAAAAACTGATTTTATTTAAAGTTAAAAAAAAGATTCAATAACAGGCCTATGATTGTAAACATCGCATAATAAAATGTTACTTAAAATAAATAAGCACGTGTCGTAGTGCATAGAGTAATTTCTTGGGGATCTACAAAAAAGAGTACTGGAAATTCATTTATGATAAAGAAGGTTCTTACTTATTTCGTAAGTGCTGAACCATGAATATCATACAATAAACAAATGTTCAGATGACTGTTAACGTTGCATTTTTTAAAAAAGGATTACATTACGTTTCAGTTCATACAACAGCTTATTAGTGAGTGGACACGTTTTCTTTATTCAAAATGCCTTACCGATTTTCTTCTCAGGAGTATGCGGACATGCATCTTGTGTATGGCTACTGTAACGGAAGTACACGTCAAGCAGTTATTGAATACCTACATCGGTTTTCCGATAGGCGCATTCCTAATTACAGAACGTTTCTAGAAGTACACAGATAATTTCGGGAACGCTGGCTGCGTGATTATCTTTTCGACTGAGGAGTAAATTTGCCAACAGACTTAGAGAAAGAAGCCGTAGCTATTGTTACAAGGGATCCAACTCTCAGTGTACGTCGAATAGCTAGACAACTAGAAGTGCCACGAACGACAGTTTGGCGAATTTTAAAACGTGAGGGCTTATATCCATATCACTATCGCAGGGGACACGGTTTGCTTGAGGCAGACCACTATGCTCGTCTAGATTATTCTACCTGGATATTAAGACAGTCACGGCTTCATTTTAATTTCTGTCTGGACGAATGAATCTACGTTCACGAGAAGTGGTGTTACAAATCTGAGAAACCTATACAGGCGGTCATCAAAGAATCCCAAAGCTATACGCCCATCTAAATTTCAACATGAATTTTCTATTAACGTTTGGGCTGCCCTAATCTATGACTTGTTGATTGGTTCTGTCGTTCTACCTGGGAGGTTAAATGCGGACAAATACCTTCAATTTCTTATTGACGAACTGCCAGGTCTTTTAGAGGATGTCCCACTGAATGTTCGACGGGGGGTTAATGGGGCACCACTACATTTCGGAATTGCTGTCCGCAATTGGGTTAACGTCAATGATCCAAGATGGATTGGTCGAGGTGGTCCTGTTGCATGGCCACCCAAATCACCCAATCTTAATCCCCTTGACTTTTATTTATGGGGGTATATGAAAAATTTAGTCTACGCGCAAGTTTCGAACACAAGAGACGAGTTGTTGGATCGTATTTACCTGGCTGCTGAGCAAATCCGACAAAACAAGTATGAAATTCGGATAAGTACTTCTTCTGTTGGCTTACGGGCACAAGCCTGCATTCAACAAGGAGGTGGACATTTCGAAAATATTATTAATTGAACTTTTTTTAATAAAATCAGTTTTGATTGACTTTGGGATTACTTTTTTTTTCATGATCTGACATCTGTTACTTTGAAACAAATAAAAATGGATATACAAGTTTTGCGTTTTTGTTACTTGAAATGAAGTCTACTTTACACTCATAGAATTTGAACGTAACGATACGGGACACTTGCATATTGTAAATAAATGTGTTATTAACTTGCATTGTACTTATTATATATAATAAACGCTAAGTTGCCGTGGCACCAGGCATGAAAACTTTGTCCCCGCGATACGTACACAGTGTAGCTAATTAATGATGAAATATGTCGAAAACACCAATATAATAGCACTTTGTGTACCCTTAAATAAAAAAAATAAATAAATATAATTTCATTGTATAAAATTTTTTAAAAGCAAATGGTACTATTTCACTTTTAACGAGTGCCCAACACTAACATAAATTGGCAAGTTTAGGAAAATGACAGAAGTCAAAAAATTAAACTTAGACAACTGTCATAATTACAAGGTAATACAAAATCGTATTACTTTATATTTGCGAGCAATACTACCCGACTATCTACACATTTTTAATTAATCGCATTATATTTGCAACCAAAAATAAAATGATTGAGCACTAGAATCATATTTAGCATCCAAACATAAAATAGCTATAGAAGATTTTAATTGGCGAGAGAATATAATAACAAAGTTACAGGAACGAAATAAACTACAGACCCCATTTCAGAAACTTATACACCAAAGCAAGTATATTATTCATTCATGTTGATACTTCATACTATATTAATAAATTAATCTGAAAAGTTTTAAAATTATATTGCTAATTCATCACAATACAACAAAAAAAAATTTACCTATTGCCATAATGAATAATTAAGAAATACTGAAAAAACAAGCCTATCAACGCGAGGACACGTACAGACGACCGTTTCGTTCTAATTGGAACTTCTCAATGTACGGCATTCCCTTTCGATGACGACCTTGCTTTTTCATTTCTATACTTTCTGTATATATAGTTAACATTTGGAATTTACTGCAAGTGAGAATTAATGAATATTAAATCACATTCTTACATGTAAATGTCGACTTATTTAATGCGTATAAATCTACAATCCGTCAAACTAAGTTTGCACTAGTATGCAGAACACACTCTTTCGCGACAACGAACTTCCTGGTAGTTAGGTTAATTAAGAATTAAGAAATACTGAAAAAACAAGCCTATCAACGCGAGGACACGTACAGACGACCGTTTCGTTCTAATTGGAACTTCTCAATGTACGGCATTCCCTTTCGATGACGACCTTGCTTTTTCATTTCTATACTTTCTGTATATATAGTTAACATTTGGAATTTACTGCAAGTGAGAATTAATGAATATTAAATCACATTCTTACATGTAAATGTCGACTTATTTAATGCGTATAAATCTACAATCCGTCAAACTAAGTTTGCACTAGTATGCAGAACACACTCTTTCGCGACAACGAACTTCCTGGTAGTTAGGTTAATTAAGAATTAAGAAATACTGAAAAAACAAGCCTATCAACGCGAGGACACGTACAGACGACCGTTTCGTTCTAATTGGAACTTCTCAATGTACGGCATTCCCTTTCGATGACGACCTTGCTTTTTCATTTCTATACTTTCTGTATATATAGTTAACATTTGGAATTTACTGCAAGTGAGAATTAATGAATATTAAATCACATTCTTACATGTAAATGTCGACTTATTTAATGCGTATAAATCTACAATCCGTCAAACTAAGTTTGCACTAGTATGCAGAACACACTCTTTCGCGACAACGAACTTCCTGGTAGTTAGGTTAATTAAGAATTAAGAAATACTGAAAAAACAAGCCTATCAACGCGAGGACACGTACAGACGACCGTTTCGTTCTAATTGGAACTTCTCAATGTACGGCATTCCCTTTCGATGACGACCTTGCTTTTTCATTTCTATACTTTCTGTATATATAGTTAACATTTGGAATTTACTGCAAGTGAGAATTAATGAATATTAAATCACATTCTTACATGTAAATGTCGACTTATTTAATGCGTATAAATCTACAATCCGTCAAACTAAGTTTGCACTAGTATGCAGAACACACTCTTTCGCGACAACGAACTTCCTGGTAGTTAGGTTAATTAAGAATTAAGAAATACTGAAAAAACAAGCCTATCAACGCGAGGACACGTACAGACGACCGTTTCGTTCTAATTGGAACTTCTCAATGTACGGCATTCCCTTTCGATGACGACCTTGCTTTTTCATTTCTATACTTTCTGTATATATAGTTAACATTTGGAATTTACTGCAAGTGAGAATTAATGAATATTAAATCACATTCTTACATGTAAATGTCGACTTATTTAATGCGTATAAATCTACAATCCGTCAAACTAAGTTTGCACTAGTATGCAGAACACACTCTTTCGCGACAACGAACTTCCTGGTAGTTAGGTTAATTAAGAATTAAGAAATACTGAAAAAACAAGCCTATCAACGCGAGGACACGTACAGACGACCGTTTCGTTCTAATTGGAACTTCTCAATGTACGGCATTCCCTTTCGATGACGACCTTGCTTTTTCATTTCTATACTTTCTGTATATATAGTTAACATTTGGAATTTACTGCAAGTGAGAATTAATGAATATTAAATCACATTCTTACATGTAAATGTCGACTTATTTAATGCGTATAAATCTACAATCCGTCAAACTAAGTTTGCACTAGTATGCAGAACACACTCTTTCGCGACAACGAACTTCCTGGTAGTTAGGTTAATTAAGAATTAAGAAATACTGAAAAAACAAGCCTATCAACGCGAGGACACGTACAGACGACCGTTTCGTTCTAATTGGAACTTCTCAATGTACGGCATTCCCTTTCGATGACGACCTTGCTTTTTCATTTCTATACTTTCTGTATATATAGTTAACATTTGGAATTTACTGCAAGTGAGAATTAATGAATATTAAATCACATTCTTACATGTAAATGTCGACTTATTTAATGCGTATAAATCTACAATCCGTCAAACTAAGTTTGCACTAGTATGCAGAACACACTCTTTCGCGACAACGAACTTCCTGGTAGTTAGGTTAATTAAGAATTAAGAAATACTGAAAAAACAAGCCTATCAACGCGAGGACACGTACAGACGACCGTTTCGTTCTAATTGGAACTTCTCAATGTACGGCATTCCCTTTCGATGACGACCTTGCTTTTTCATTTCTATACTTTCTGTATATATAGTTAACATTTGGAATTTACTGCAAGTGAGAATTAATGAATATTAAATCACATTCTTACATGTAAATGTCGACTTATTTAATGCGTATAAATCTACAATCCGTCAAACTAAGTTTGCACTAGTATGCAGAACACACTCTTTCGCGACAACGAACTTCCTGGTAGTTAGGTTAATTAAGAATTAAGAAATACTGAAAAAACAAGCCTATCAACGCGAGGACACGTACAGACGACCGTTTCGTTCTAATTGGAACTTCTCAATGTACGGCATTCCCTTTCGATGACGACCTTGCTTTTTCATTTCTATACTTTCTGTATATATAGTTAACATTTGGAATTTACTGCAAGTGAGAATTAATGAATATTAAATCATCGAAAGGGAATGCCGTACATTGAGAAGTTCCAATTAGAACGAAACGGTCGTCTGTACGTGTCCTCGCGTTGATAGGCTTGTTTTTTCAGTATTTCTTAATTCTTAATTAACCTAACTACCAGGAAGTTCGTTGTCGCGAAAGAGTGTGTTCTGCATACTAGTGCAAACTTAGTTTGACGGATTGTAGATTTATACGCATTAAATAAGTCGACATTTACATGTAAGAATGTGATTTAATATTCATTAATTCTCACTTGCAGTAAATTCCAAATGTTAACTATATATACAGAAAGTATAGAAATGAAAAAGCAAGGTCGTCATCGAAAGGGAATGCCGTACATTGAGAAGTTCCAATTAGAACGAAACGGTCGTCTGTACGTGTCCTCGCGTTGATAGGCTTGTTTTTTCAGTATTTCTTAATTCTTAATTAACCTAACTACCAGGAAGTTCGTTGTCGCGAAAGAGTGTGTTCTGCATACTAGTGCAAACTTAGTTTGACGGATTGTAGATTTATACGCATTAAATAAGTCGACATTTACATGTAAGAATGTGATTTAATATTCATTAATTCTCACTTGCAGTAAATTCCAAATGTTAACTATATATACAGAAAGTATAGAAATGAAAAAGCAAGGTCGTCATCGAAAGGGAATGCCGTACATTGAGAAGTTCCAATTAGAACGAAACGGTCGTCTGTACGTGTCCTCGCGTTGATAGGCTTGTTTTTTCAGTATTTCTTAATTCTTAATTAACCTAACTACCAGGAAGTTCGTTGTCGCGAAAGAGTGTGTTCTGCATACTAGTGCAAACTTAGTTTGACGGATTGTAGATTTATACGCATTAAATAAGTCGACATTTACATGTAAGAATGTGATTTAATATTCATTAATTCTCACTTGCAGTAAATTCCAAATGTTAACTATATATACAGAAAGTATAGAAATGAAAAAGCAAGGTCGTCATCGAAAGGGAATGCCGTACATTGAGAAGTTCCAATTAGAACGAAACGGTCGTCTGTACGTGTCCTCGCGTTGATAGGCTTGTTTTTTCAGTATTTCTTAATTCTTAATTAACCTAACTACCAGGAAGTTCGTTGTCGCGAAAGAGTGTGTTCTGCATACTAGTGCAAACTTAGTTTGACGGATTGTAGATTTATACGCATTAAATAAGTCGACATTTACATGTAAGAATGTGATTTAATATTCATTAATTCTCACTTGCAGTAAATTCCAAATGTTAACCATAATGAATACTTTAATGAACCAAAATAATAAATCAACCATGATTGTGACAATAATGTAAAACTTTAATTATTATATTTATTTACAATATTATACATGAAATATGTTCTTTCCTTTTTGTGTCAAAAGTGTGGTTAAAGCACAAAATTTACATATAAAAAAAATAATAATTTATTTAAATTAAGTGTTATTTAATCAAATATTATATTTACCGTCATTTATTAAACAATTTAAAATTGCCAACACATGATTCATGGTCCATGTGGAATATATAATCCAACTTGCGTCTGTATGGACAATGGCAAATGTACGAAAAATTTTCCAAAATATTGGTATAATAATACGACAATAAGAGAAGGAAGAATAAATTATAGACGACCAAACAACGGTAGAACAATCGAACTTCGTCGTCTAAATGCCAGATACGTGGCAAGTAATGCATATGTTGTTCCACACAATCCGTACTTACTATTAAAGTACAGAACACATATTAATGTGGAAGCATGTGTCAACATTCAGACAATAAAATACCTTCACAAATACTTCTTCAAAGGAAACGACCATATAACAATGGAAGTAATACAAAGACAAGATAACAGTGAACCAAGGAATGGTAATGAACAACAGACAATTCATTATAATGAGATAAAATCATACCTGAGTGGTAGATATTTAAGTCCTCCGGAATGTTCTTGGCATATACTACAAATGGAAATGCATGAAAATTCACATCATGTTGAACGTCTTTAGATAAACTTACCAGGGCGACAATATGTTTCATTTCGTGATGGACAAGAACAAATTGCCATAAACAATAATACAAGTCAATTGTTACAATGGTTTGCTAACAATTTAGATAACGAATATTCAAGGCAATGGTTATGCACAGAATATCCGATACATTACGTGTGGAGACAGTAGGTGGAGTAGAAGACAACAAACTAGAAAACCAATCATTCCAAGATTAGTTAATGTGTCATTACGTAATGGAGAATTATACTACCTTCGACTATTATTGTTACATATTCGTGGTGCTACCAGCTTCGAAGACCTCAAAACCATCAACGAACATGTCTTTGGTACATTTCGCGAAGCATGCCAAGAACGTAATCTTCTCTCAGAAGACAGAGAATGGATACGTTGCTTGACGGAGGTGTGTGACAGAGACATGCCGAAACAATTACGTCAAATATTCGCTTTCATTTTAATATTTGGCGTAGTGGATGATGCACCAGCATTATGGACGCAATTTCGACTGCATATGATTGAAGACTTTATACGCAGACAGCGTTTAAACGAGGAAGAAGCAGAAATTGCAGCGTTACAAAAAATTCAAACAATTCTAATAATAAATGGTAGGAGACTAACTAATTACGGGATAAATGATCCACCAGAAAATAACGAACTGTTAGAAGATCATATCGACATTAACGAAGAACAACGTCGAGCTGACATGATGATAAATAAATAAAATGATGAACAACGTAAAATATTCAACATGATCATGAAAGCAGTAAATAATAATAACGAACAAGAAAGGCTCTTTTTCGTAACTGGTCACGCCGGCACGGGAAAAACTTTTCTATATAACACTGCTCTCACGTGCTTAATTGCGAGAGAGATCGAAATTTTGTCTATTTCATCAACTGGTATTGCAGCAGCGTTATTGAAACAAGGCAGAACAGTTCACTCGAGATTCCAATTGCCAGTGCCTATTGTTGAAAATTCAACGTCGCGTATAGAAAGACAATCGAATGAAGCAAGATACATAAAAACTGCAAAATTAATCATCTGGGATGAAGTAAGTATGGCTACACGAGTTATTTTCGAATTAGTTGATCGCACATTACGTTTTCTATGCGAAAATGACCAACCATTTGGAGGTAAATGTGTCGTCATTGGAGGTGACTTCAAGCAATGTTTACCAATATTACAAGGAGGTGACCGTGCAAGTATTGTTCAAGTCTCAATTAAAAATAGCCATTTGTGGAACAACTTTCGAACATTAAAATTACAAACCAACATGCGCGTTCGACCAGAAGAACAAAACTTCATCGCTTGGTTAGACCAATTGGGTAACAACAAATTGCCAACATTACGCAACAACCTTATTGAAATACCTCATGAATGTGTGGTGGATACGTTAAATGATTTAATTCAAAACATATTCAGATATCTTCGATTCGGATATGTATCGAATAAAGCTATTTTAACACCATTAAATGAAGATTGTCACATTATAAATCAACAAATATTACATAACAAGCAAGATGTTGCCAGTATAACATACTTAAGCGTTGATAGTATTGTGAGTGACGATGAAGCTGAAGAGAATTTATATCCAATTGAATTCTTAAATAGTCTAACACCAAGCGGATTTCCACAGTACAAATTGGAATTGAAAGCTGGATGCTTCTTAAAAATCTAAACGTTAGAGCAAACTTATGCAATGGAACGCGCCTTTTGGTACATCATTTAGGAGATCATTTTATTGATGTCCAAATTATCAATTTCAATGGAGAATTATCTATCGAACATGTATATATTCCACGAGTAGATTTCATTTCAAATAACACATCGACTCTGCCATTCACTTTACAGAGACGTCAGTTCCCAGTTCGATTAGCATACTGTTTAACAATAAACAAAGCGCAAGGTCAATCATTCGATGCTATTGGCATATATTTGCCAAATCCAGTTTTTAATCACGGACAATTATATGTTGCTCATCTAAACAGGCAGAATATTTCTGGTACACGGTTACCTCCAAGAAAGAAAAAGGTGTCTTATACAGAAAAAAGAACAATTATCCAGATGAGTCTACGTAAAGATATTACAGTATTTCAAACGGAAGTAACCACCATATATTATTGTGTCGAAGAAATCACTAGGCAAGGTGGAATAAATCGCACAATAGACATTTTCTTCGTTTTTCATAATTTAATTTTAATAAAAACTAAAAGAAGAGTGAATAGTGAAAAGGACTCACCTAAACAGGCAGAATATTTCTGGTACACGGTTACCTCCAAGAAAGAGAAAGGTGTCTTATACAGAAAAAAGAACAATTATCCAGATGAGTCTACGTAAATATTACAGTATTTCAAACGGAAGTAACCACCATATATTATTGTGTCGAAGAAATCACTAGGCAAGGTGGAATAAATCGCACAATAGACATTTTCTTCGTTTTTCATAATAAATGCTACTTTTATTTTGAATTTAGTTGTCTTTTATTGAATGACTAACTTCTAATACTTAATTTTCTTAGCAACTGAAGAAAGCATTGTGATTTTAAGTGATTTTTGAGTTTTTAATCCCGCAAATCCTGCGGATCCGCGGGATTGATGACCCTCAGTCCTGCGGGCTTGCGGGATTGAAGTTTTGATGCGTGATTGGATTCTCTATTTTGATATAAAATCAATGCATGATAGCACGTACTGACAAATAAGTTGAATTTTTGGGTCCAAAACATTTAGCCTGCTTGCTCGGGATTATAATAAAAATAAAAACGAAATACGTTAAATAACAATAACTAACAATAAGAACATTTATGTGTTTATCTTTATATAAGATTACTCGAGTGGATTAATTAAATCCCTCTTGAGTGTTATTTATATTCATGGGAAAACTCTCGCATATTCGATTATCTCGATCCTTCTGCATCAACATTCTACTAGACGGTGCTAGGCCCTGTAATACCTGATGTATCGTCGGATAAGTCATCACTATATGTCATAGATGAGTTTGCAAAAGTAGATAGACGTATGGCATTACATTTTAAGTAAAGTAAGATTATATTGTAATTTGTAACAAATTTCATTTTTTATGCGCTTCCACCAACGAAATTTTTGCTTAGGAGTTATTTTACTCTATAGTTTTCCCTTTTGTGAGGTTATGAACACGATACAGCTGCACGCTAATAAGTAAGTGTGTGCTAGTATTACTTATAATCCCTATGGTGCGGGACTTTCTGGATACGTTTTACATACAATAACAAGACTATTCATTTTATTGTTCATTCATGTTATTGTGGGGCACCTTTAAGTTTCCTGTACGATGGTATTTATGATATATTCAGTAGCGTAACACAATTTTTCGAAATATCTTTGTCATTTTTTTTCTCGCTTATGAGAAGGAATTTTGGGAAAATATTTTGAGTACATATTCTATATAATTACATCTTTCGATTTCTCATACGTTGTCTTTTTAGTTCAAGGACTCCCGGCATATTTTTCTTAGTTTCAAGAATCAGTTAGTGTTTGAATAATTTTTAGGATGGCAGGCTTACGTATATTGTAGTCTACAATTATAATTAATATACCGCTCATATCATGGCGCAGATGTTTAGATGATTAGCTAATTTAATATTAACATTATATTCAGATATTCTCTGGACCTTATGAATTTTGAATATTATTATGGATTTGTAATTATATAAATGATTAATTAATAATTTACATTAAAAGAAATTTGTCATTTCGTAAGAATAAAACATGTATAACAATAATTCTTTTTATTTTATTATACTGAATATTTAATTCTAGTATACGTCGATATTAGTACAATCTGAAATCGTAATACATTAATAGAATAAACGAGGTGGAAAACATTACTAACCCTAGGGTGCATATTTGGTACAATATACAGTTTTACAAAAACCGGACCTCAACAGTTCGCCTATTAAAACTCATTATAAAATGCGACAACGCAAATTTATTGATATAATGCAGTCACGTTTGCTGAAAAACATCAAGGAAATTTTAAACTTTCTGGACGAGGCGAATATCCAAACCAATAGAGTGGAGCATTCTTACTTATCAATAATAGAATTGAACAGATAGTGGTATTTTCATATATTATACAACAAGACACTTGAAAATACTCGATTATACGAGACGTATGCCTGCAATAAGTCGAGATTCGAGAATGTCGAGTTGTATACATGTAGACCATATCATGAAAATAAAAAGAAAAAAATCGGTGCGAAACGAGCTATGATGATAACTAACAAACCTGACAATTTAGTACTGTTAAATTATAGAAGTCGAAATCATAGCAATCTAATTGTATTTTGGCAGCGAATATACAAGAGTTCGTATATTCGATTATACAAAGGTTCGTATATTCGATTTGCGTCATAATACGTCAATAACCGCTGTAATATATGACAACTACGGAAAATCCTGCATTTTCATTGGTTCGTAATTTTAGAATGATATAGTCATACATTATACAACAAGACACTTGAAAATACTCGATTATACGAGACGTATTGCGTAGGCAATCGTGATGAAAACATTAATGAGCTGATAAAGAAAATCCACAAAGTTGTAGTGTATTGCAGCTTTGTGGATTTTCTTTATCAGCTCATTAATGTTTTCATCTTTCGTTAGCTCTGGTATGTGTTCTCGCGCTAGTTCATTTTGTGATATTAAAATTAAACCTGATTCTGGACAGTCTAAGTCTTCTAAATTGTCATCATCATCGCTATCGTTCATATAATCAGCAGTCACAGCTGGTTCATTTATAGTATCATCTGAGTCTGAGGTAGGGCTGATCACCATTGAAAAATGAAACAGTACTTCAAAAATATGTGAAGATTGAACATGAAAAAGAGCTGTCACTTCTTTTGGACTGTAAAACCAGGTGGAATAGTCTTTTAACCATGCTGGAACGATTTTCTCTTTTAAAAACCTGCATTCAAAAAGCTCTTATGGATCTCAATCATCCAATCCGCTTAGAAGATGCTGATTTTGATTTGGTAAATATGTTTTATGTTATGTTTTCTCTTTTCAAAACCTGCATTCAAAAAGCTCTAGATCTCAATCATCCAATCGGTTTAGAAGATGCTGCTTTTGACTTGGTAAATAAAATTAAAGTTACAGCTGGAAATTAATACGTGCATGGATTCCCCAGATCCTGAAGTTCAAAATCAATCGGGGTTGGTAAATAGTATTAGACGAGAAATGAGCCTGTTCGAAAATGGAGGAGTTTGTGGATATCACTTAGAATTAGCATATAAATATCTATTGTCTATTCCTCCAACCAGTGTAGTACCTGAGCGAGCGTTATCAGCTGCTGCTTATGTTGGCAATAAACTACCAAGCAGGCTTGGAAGTCAAACATTGGATGCTTTGATATTTCTGCTATTGTATTTTAGAAATTCTAAATAGTTTTTTGTATTGTCTTTTTGTTCGTAATTTTAGTATATTGTGTATTATGTTGTGCAACAATATTAATAAATAATTTTTAAGAAATTACTTAAGTTTCTTTTTTCATTTGAGCCCAATTAGAAACCACATAGTATAATCCCGGGAGCCCGGGATTACGCATCAAAAATCTCGTAATCCCGGGATTGAAAAACATACTCGGGATTGTATTCTCTGATTGCGACGCAATTACTCGAATATTATAGTGGAATTCTTTTCTTCATTGGCATAGATAAAAGCGGGGTTTTTGTAATTTATTTTATAATTTATTGTATTTATTAGTTTATATTTCGTAAGATAAATAAAGTACTGTGAGTTAGTTTTATTGTTTTAACTTTTAATTACCAAACTACGTAATTTTTGTTATAGATCCTGTTTAATATCGATTCATCGAATCTACTTCTCCTCGTTATTTTGAAGTGTCGTAGTGAATTTCCTTAAATTTCAATAACTTACGCATACACCTTTAATTTTCATTTATTTAGATCTTGAACATTGTTTAAGTCACTTTTTCGGATATGATATGGAACAACGTCGAGACGGCACCGTGAAACAATGGCGAGTTGGATTAAGGCTCATACTGATTGTATGCTCATTGCCAGTGATTGCGAAATTTATTGCAAAGTCTGTAAAATATCGTTAAAAAATTCCAAGAAATCGCACGAAAAACGTCACAGATATTAGACCCGTTGGAATCAGACAATTTTAACGAAGAACTGTGTGAAACTTTGATTGCGGCAAATATTCCATTAAATAAACTTAACAATTCCACCTTCAAAACATTTCTCGAAAAATATACTGATTGAAATGTTCCTGATGAATCCATCTTACGCAAATATTATGATTCTAAGTGTTACACGAAAGCAGTAGAACGCATTAGAAGCCATCTTTCAAATTAGTACCTATGGATAAGTGCCGACGAAACTGTCGAGAAACAACTTAATTTTAAATAAATGACTTGTGAAAATACAAATATACACTCAAAAATTTTCACAATTTACATCTTGTAGTATTATTTCTTTTCATTTACATTGGATGCTAGGCCTAGTTAAGTAGAACCCGAAAATATATAGCCACGATACCCAACTAATATTAAGTGTCTAAAGAGAAATATTCTTGAGTGACTGCTCCTCTGACAATCACTTACTTCATTTATTCATCAAGTAAAACTCACAGCAAAATGAATATTCTAAAACGCGCAAATGTGTTAAATTCGTATCCTTCGAATAATGATACAAAAAAGTATGGCAATTACTAGATTAATACATATTTAATGAATAGAAAGAGCATGGTATACTTTTTAATGTAAATTACTTTATAAGCCAAAGTGAATTAAGAACTGTAATGTTGCTATAAATATAAATATTTACTAATTTAAATGAATAATTTAATTATTATTTAATTATTAAAAGAATAAATTAAGTATCATAATTTCCAACTGAAACTTTGAATTTACTATTAATTCAATATTAATCATTTACTTAAAAATAATAATTTATTTGAAGAAAGCGCTGAATAAACAAAAACACAAGGAAAATATGAAAGAACATTACCAAATCAATTCTCTCTACCAACGCATTGATATTAAGTATCAAGTTCTTATGCTCGGCATTAAATATTCTGGATCATCTGGTTACATTCCACGCTCTTCAAATATTAAATAAGTTATTGTGTATTTATCATTTGACCATTACCCAAGTTTGAGAACTATTATTATTGAATATTGGACCTTTTTATTTGGGTTAGGATGTCGTTATGCAGGGGTGAATATATATCCGTTTATATATTTTATATTGCCGCAAGTAAAATATAAAGGGTTAGAAAAGATACAAGTAAAATATATTGATTTTGTTTTGCAGTAGATATTTAATCATTAATAAAGTGGCTTAGGGAGATACATATAATGAGTACAAGTAATTTTGTTTCTTCTCCACGTAACGATTGCGTGTTTTAATTTCATCTTTAATTCAAACGTTTTAAAAATTTTGAGGGAATTTAAAACCTGGGAATTGTATTACATCTTGTAGTTTTGTTTCGTGAAAAAATAATGGCTACTATTATACAGTATTTGCAACAAGAATGGAAATTTATAATGTTAGTGTATTAGTTGTTCTGTTTACTTTGTCAATTTTACAAGTATTTCGTTCACAAATTTACTTAATATTTACTTTGATTCAATAAATGCTAAATTGGAAATTAAATTTGGAAGCTACTATACACGAACGAACTGTATAGCGTTGATAATAAATTGCAAATACATTGAACTTGTCGTCACGAGAAGAAGCTTCTTAGCCTAAGATAACTGCGTTGTTATTCGAAACGTCGAGACAACATCCTTCACCAGGACGACAATCCAAACCGGAGCAACCGAGAAGCAAACATCGCACAATATACCAAAGAAAATCAGACATAGCATATATATGTATGTATATATATATATATATATATATATATATATTATTCTGAAATGATATATATGTATATAAACATGAGGAAAAAATATTAAAAAAAAACCTACTTACATTCTAAAATAAGTTCTTTACTTGATAAGTACTAAGTATAAATCAAAAAGATATATCTTAACTAGATATAAAATAAGTACTCTGACTGAGAAAAAATATATGAATGACATTATTGATACCATGGAACAAAATAATAAGCAGATTGATGATTTATAGCCCATAGGCTTCTGCCTTGTATTCGTAATAGGTTTGTTTATGTAAGCGCTCCGTGAGTTTAGAACAATTTAATACGTGTGGCCAGTTGAATAAGTGGTACATACGTACATATTGCTATGAATAGTGAGTTCGTAGTTGAAAGAACCACTATTCACCACAACACTGTCCAACTTTGATGCTCAATCGGCTAATTTCTTTTATGAGACAGCTTTCCTCTCCGGGTTTCCAATAGGAAAACGTGGTACTTCTCAGCTACAAAATTAACGGGCGCTAGTACAATAGTTCAAACAAAAGTGTAAAATATAATTAAAAATCACAATTTTCAAAAGACTGTTTATTATAAAAAAAAAAAATTGATTCTTTATAGAGTATAAAGAGCTGTGTATAACAATAACACATAGAGGTAAACAAAATTTGCTGGTATTGACCGCTAAATAAATTCAAGCGTCCTCTAATGACTCGCGAACAAAATTATATCTAAATAAATTGCAAAGATACATTTTTCTATCACCCAAGAATCAACAAACTCAAAAATAAACAGCTACAACTGTCAAACCGAAATCTTAAACACCTGCGCGATACCACAAGTATAAAAACACCAGCCTTGAAAATTTAAAACGTTCTAGAATTTATCGTTACAAAAAAATTTACTAGAAACGAAAAACTATCTTTGTCATCTATTTTTAACTAATATTAAAATATTGAAATTCATAGAAACAATAATACAATAAATGCATACAATAAAGAAATATTAATATAATACAAATTCAAACTTACGAAAAAATATATTTTCTCTTAATACATGAGACACACCTCGAGTAAAAATTTAATTAAATCAAAAATTACGGAGTATACAAACTCGTTTAAATTCGGTAATGAGTAAAGCAATCACAACCACTATAAATTCAAAAACAAAAACCGAAATTACTTGAAATAAGAGATAAAAAGTTTATCTTCAAATATGCAAAACTCTTACTCGAGTATCAAGACGTGTCTAAGGATATATCATGGCCACACGGGGAACTACATCCCTAGTCAAAACTAAATCAACATAAAATCAAAGTTCATACAAAAATAAATTTCAAAAACATACAGTCATCGAAAATTATGGTTTAATCAAAAATAAAGTTTTCTTCACAAAGCTGCGGGGAAAAATCCATATCAATATGCAGTTAATATGTATCTGTCAATGCACAACAGAGCAAATGTAATAAACGGCTTGGTAACCGGCAGCAACTACTGCTAAAACAAAAGTAATGCTGACAAGCGAATTGCGTACCGAATTTTTAATAAAAATAATTTACAAATAACAAAACTCAAAACTATGTATTTTCTGTGAAACATTGAAAGTGTAAAATATTACTATGAACTAAAATTTGCCAAAAACAAATTAGCATAGCGATGCGAAAGCTCGCATCAAGCGTTGTTACAAATAATACAAATCCGAATAAAACAAATCTGTATTTGTACACATGGACACACAGCTAGTAAATACGTGCTGTATGTCCACGTGTACAGATACAGATTTGTTTTATGCAGATTTGTATTATTTGTAACTAAAATTTGTTCAAGGTGTTCCTGTGTTAAATTAGTTCTTTTAGATGTTAAAACGTTTTTAGAAATAGAAAATGTCTGTTCCACATCGCAATGTTCACATCAATCAGCTCTGTGCAGAATTGATATAATATATTCAAATCTGGATTATTGCTAAATATGGCATCAACTTTTTGTATCAGCTTGTTTCCAAATTCAGGAAGCACACTTTTCATTCGATCGATATCGGTTTCTAAGTTAATTATCGCCTCCTTTAGGAATATCTTGATTTTGTATGTAAGTAATCGTATCTGTAAGACACTAGAAATTAGCTTTAATAAAGTTTAGCTAGTTTTGTAAATTTTCAATTTTTATCAGGTCTTTACAGTTAGAAATGCTTTGTGTATCATCATTTTGAATATGAAAAAAGTTTTTTAATTCATCCAAGTGTTGTGAATAGAAAAATGCGGCTTCTAGACATTTTCCTCACCTAGTTAATACAAGAACTGGAGGTAAAAGCAAATTTGTAAGTATTTCTCTATATAGTGCAACTCGTGAAGATGCTTTGAGAAATATCTTTTTAAATAATGAAACTAACTTATCAACATTTGGAAAATGACCCCTGATGTATTCACATACTCAGTGTAATGCATGTACTGCACAGGTAACGTGTAGCACATTGGGATAAGATTGCTTTAATAACATCCCTGTTTTTAACTTATAAGCTGCCGCATCAGTCAAAAGTAATAGCTTCTTGTCTTTATAGTTGTTATCCAATTACATAATATTATGAATACATTGATCAATTACTTCTGCAATTGTTTCACCATTTACGACTGGCAATATTTTAGTTGCAATTAAGTATGGTTGGTACGAACTTGCCGGATGAAGAATACCAACAACTACATTTAACACATATTGTCCGATTACATCCGTTGTTTCGTCTGCACTTACCCAAAGATAATGGCCAGATAGGTTGGTTCGTATTTATTCAATGGTTCTCATTTTGGTAAGTGGTATTTACGTAAACTAGAATCATCTGGTATATGACTATCAGTATATTTTGTAGGAAACCTCTTGAGGGCTGGATTGTTAAGCTTTTTGAATGGGATATTAGCCGCTATGAAAACTTCACACTGTTCTTCGTTAAAAGTGTCAGGTAGATGGTCATATGTTATCATGATGAGTTTTCGAAGAAACATGTCTCTGCACATTACACTTTTGTAGACGCCTTAAACTTAATGAACAGGCACTGCAATATATCTCGGTATCATTACGAATCTGCTACCAATATCTATGGCCTCCAACCATCCTACCATGGTTGCCCAACGAGACTTCTCCATAGCTAATGATAATAAAGAGAAATACTAAGAACAGAAAGAAATGGACTAAAAAGAAGAAACGAGAACTACTCCAAAAATAAGGTAGTATATTAAACTTAATATTTATAAAAGAATATAGGATAAATATACTATATAACAATATAAAACGAATTTTTTAAAATACTAAACGTTGTTACTGAAAGAAAGGAAACAAGAAACAATCTCTTATAGAAGAGAATAGAAAATATACTATCTCAAGAACAATAAAGACATCTCGTATATATGTGCATGTATAAGAGTATGTAAACACTTTGGAAATTAGCGGAAATATTTTTTTAAGCGATTTTTCCAATGAAGCCTAACTAAATAATATATAAATGTATATTCCGTCTTACACGCCACTGTTGAATTGAATTGATGTAGGAATACACACAATGTACTATTCATAACGACGGAAATAACAACAAATGCTCGACGAATGCAATCGAGCAAGCAAATAGTTAGGCTGTTATAACATGCATACTATACCAGATATCGTCACAATGTTTTATCGGGGCAATTGATCATTCAATCGCTTCAGTCCGCTCTCTAATAATAAGTCAAGAAAAATATAAGACATGATAATAAAATTGATTATTTGATCAAATAGAATTGGATGAGATGTAAATGTAAAATGTATACCAGTCGCAGATAGCTCTTTTTAATCGAAACTAAATGCAAAATTATGAATAATAAGAAGTTTTATAAAAAAGAAATGCATAATAAATGGAATTGTGAATTATATTTACTATTAGAGATAGAATAAATATAAATATTAATGGAATTATGCGGGGCAATTAAAATTATATAACTGAAAAAGAAATTAATTAACCAAAGGAGACGAAATCTAATACAAACAATTTTGTATTAAAATAGTTATTCTTGAACACAAGGAATAAACATTTAGAGGTTGTTAAGACAGAGACAATTGACTAATTGAAAAAGAACAAAGTTGTTGAAGAGATTTGTACAGGCTGTTAAATAAAATTAAGATTTAAATATAAATAATAGTTTAGTAGGTATTGCAATTTATTTAAAGTAAACTTAAAAATTTTGTAGAGGTTTGTGTGACAATATTATACATATATAATGTGTTCATTTGAAAAGTCAATCTAGGTTACTTTGAAATTTTGATAGAATAAGACGCAAATATATTAGTATGTGTTTGTTGTTCCGTAAACGTAAATCCAAATGACATTGGATAATGTCAATCACAAATATCTGCTAGTGCATAAAATAATCATGCATCCAAATGACATTGGATAATGTCAATCACAAATATCTGCTAGTGCATAAAATAATCATGCATCGATTCTGGTTTAAATAAATTGCTTCTCAGTTTTAAAATGGCTTTCACTTTAGAACATAAATTTTTTTTAGTCCAGGCTTATTCTCGAAGTGGTAATAAAATTGATGGTTTATGGGTTTATTCAGTTAAAGATTGCATGGTAGAATTTCAAGTTGAGTTTCAACATTTTGTAATAGATTATATACAATTTAAGAATACTTTGGATGGAAATTTAAATTTTTTTTCTGAAACTGGTAGTCTTTTAAGAGAATCAGGCAGCGGAGCAGTTAAGAAACGTACACCTCAAGTTGTCAATCGTGTTGAAGAAATAATGGAAAATGAACCACAAACATCTGTTCGACATTTGAGTCAACAAATAAATCTTTCTGTTGGTACAACTCACAAGTTATTAAAAAAAGATATGCAACTTTATCCATACCGTGTCACAGCAGTACAAGAATTGTTAAAAATTGATTACCCACGTAGACTACAGTTTTGTAATTGGTTTGTAAATATGAACAATAATGGAGAACTTTCGCAAAGAGTTATCTTTACTGATGAAGTATGGTTTTATAAAACGGGATACCTAAATTCACAAAATACAAGAATTTTGAGTAATGAAAATCCACATGTAATTAATGAAGAATCGCTACATCCAGAGAAAATTGGTGTTTGGGCAGCGATAAGCCAAAGGCGAATCAGTGGACCAATATTTTTTCAGGGAACGTTAACTGCTCAAAGGTACCGTACGGAAATTTTACAACCATTTGTCAATCAGTTGCATGATGACGAACTTCAAAATGCATATTTCCAACAAGACGAAGCACCTTGTCACTGTACTGCAGAATTTTTATTATTTAAGAGAATTTTTTGATGAGCGTATAATTAGTCGAAATACTGAAATTGCCTGGCCCGCACGTTCATGCGATTTAACACCTTGCGACTTCTTTTTGTGGCCTTATCTAAAAAATAACATATTTCGAAGACCTATATTGAATTTGAATGATATGCTACAGAGAATCGAACAGAAATGCATGGAATAACAATCCAGTAATGTTGCAGAATATCATCAGAAATTTTGAACGGAGGATTTTAAAGTGCATTGATCTTGAAGGACAACGTTTTCAACATTTGTTATAGTTTTCAATAAATACCTATTATTTGTTATTTATTTGTATGTATGAAACTGTCAAGATATACGACTTCGTAGGTTAAGTAGTAAATTTTAATTTACGACATACTTCAAAATGTTCGCAGTAAATCACTAGAGCTACTAGATTGACTTTTCAAATGAACACTTGTTATATTAAATTCTACAACGTTTCGACAAATATTTTTTATTCTTGATTTGCAATTTGATATGATATTATTTTTAGCATTACATGCGGACCCTTACGCCTTCATATAATTTATGGCTATCAACGTAGGCAAAAATAATTTAATTTGTAATTCTTCATCATATGTTATGAATGTATAAAATAATTAACAAGTAACAACTTGTTCTAGTTTGCGTGATTCGGCAGTAACGTTCCAAATTCATAATAGAACAATGAAAGTGTATAAAATTTAGTTTCATACTTCGCAAAAGTACCAAGGAAGCTTGAAGCTTCAACGACAGTCAATAATCTTAACACTAGAAGTGGTTGTATATCGATGGTTCCAAAGAAGAAACAGTGGAAGCAATAATCCTTCTTGCGATAGATGAATAATTCAATATCGGTACAGTCATTATCTCTATTATTTTTTATGAAAGCTTGTGATTCAGAAAAATTTGCACTTATTGTCTACTAAACGTAAGAAAATTCGTATCAACTGTTGTAGTGACTTTATTGACACTGTAGCCAATAATCCAAATTTTATAAAATAATAGTTACGGGTAGTGAAACGTAGTATTTTCTTTATGATTCGCAAAAGGAAAGGCAGTTGGTGCACTGGCATACCAGGACTAATGGAAATTCGTCAACAAAAACCGAAAGTATAGGGGGCAATGCCAATTGCTTTTTACTATTCTCCAAATTTACCATGAATGTTTATTCGCTGGCAAAACAGGCAATTCAGCATTCTATTTGGCGGCTTTCAAACGACTTCTAAAGCGAATAACTCTCGTTGGAAAATATTTGAGTACTTCTGGTAATTGGTTGCGGCAAGGGCAGCGCTACAACATACTTGCCTATACTGCTACAATTGCCTCACAGTTCTTGGCCAAGCGTTAGATCACAGTAATTTACTATAAACTGTATTCTCTCAAATACAGCCAGGGCGGAATACTTTTTATTTCCTAAAACAACAGTATCTTCAAAAGGACAATTTTTTGAACACCTGTCTGCGATTGAAGCAAATATAACGGGTTAGTTCATTCTGACGATTAAGATGATTCCGAAAAGGAACTATTATAATAGCTTCCAAACATTACACCTTCATTGTAAAACTTGCTTTGAGAGTTAAGGGAACTATATAAAATTTTAAATTAAATTTAGTTCAAATATCTGATTTTTATTGCTTGAAACTTTTCAGACAAACTGTGTATATATGTTACCGTGAAAGTCCGAAAACCGGTGATAGACGAGATACACCGGTGAATGTCAACATTCACCAAGTTACTTGGCGTATGTCCGATATATTCATCAAATATCATTATTTCTAACTTACACCGGCGAATGTCAACATTCATCATGGACTTATGGTGTATGTTTAAAAGAATTTGTTTATAAAAAGAAAACAAAATAAAACTCTATAGGTTATTATTTATTTTGATTAAAACATGGAAGAAGTTTTCAAATGAACATAAAGAAATTGTTGAACTTAAAACAAACACAACAAACATAATATTAATATAACAAATAAAATGCATTTTATTTCTTGAAATGAAATTAAAAAAAACAAAGTAAATGTATGGCAACCTTATTTATTGCAACAACTTAAGCTACCATGACACTTCGAATTACACAAAAGCCTATTGTTTTTAGAGCTACATTTAGCCGTGGGACACTTCTTTTTGCAGTTACAGCGTGTATAGCCTTGCCCTCCACTTTTTTAATTAGCAGAAGCTGCTTCTCTTTCCGAAATTTCTTGACCTGAAATCTCATCCATGGAAATTAACTTTTCTTTGCAAATTGCGAATTGATTACGAGTGAAAAGCTGCTTGAAGGTACCATTTTTGTTCGCTAATTTATAAAAGTCTGTATTCTCTATCCCAACAACAATGGCTAACACATTTCGGGGATCTGTACGACCACGATCGACGTCAGGGACTTTAATTCTTACGGTATCACCAATTTAGGCAGCAGGAAACTTTTTCTTTGAGGTTCGCAACATTTTTGTTGCTTGGAGTAGTAGATTATCTTTTGCTGCTACTCTTTTTGAATTGATTAGCTCGTGCTGCCTAGTCAGCACTTGAGATGAAGACGTAATCGGTTACAGATCAGTCAGTGTTTGAGTTGAAGACGTGCTGGGTTGTAGATCAGTCGGCACTTCAGATGAAGACCTGTTGGTGGCAGATGAAGGTGGATTGGCTCCAATGGTATTTTGGTCATCCATATCACTTACATCTAAAACATGATCATCAATATGGTCACTAACCAAATTTTCTTCACAAGTATTAACGTAAGCTTCTAGCTGTTCCTCGGTTTCAATGTTTGTAATTTGCTCGCTGGGGAGAGATGACGATGCTATGCCTCTTTTTGGTTTAACGCCAAACAGAGCTTCATATGGACTCTGGCGTATTCCTTCATGGTAAATTGTGTTTTTTGCGAATTGGACAAACGACAACCCTTCTGACCATTTATTTGAATCATTATCATGCATCCACGCAGTTAACATATTCTGTATATCTTGATTGGCTCTTTCGACCGAGCCTTGTGTTTGGCTGTGACGAGGCTTTCCGTGCACTATTTTAACATCTTTCCACATAGCGCATAGTTCAGATATGACTTGGTTACTGAACTCTCTGCCATTATCCGAATGCAATATAGCGGGAGAACCAAATATTAAAAAAATTTGAAGAAGGTGATATGCTACTTCTTCTGCTCTCTTGGTTTTTAACGCTCGTAACTGGACAAACTTGGTTAAGTGTTCTTGGTAAACCATTATAACTTTGTAATCGCCATCGCTGTGTGATTGCAAGTCTATCAAATCTACTTGGCATCTAGAGTTGAATTCGGAACTCACCATTGGTTTTACAACAATACCTTTTTTAGGAGCACTGTGTTTCATTTGACATTGTTGACATAAATTTAAATAGAGCATTATGACTTCATAAGTAATATTTTTGTATTTAACTTTCAATTCTTTTAGCATTCGTGTTCTTCCTCCATGGCCTGTTCGTATGTGAGTTTCGGAAAGTATATTAAACAACTCTTCGTTTGTAACATAATACTGGATATTCGTTTCTCCTGGTTTTAATGGCACAATTAACTTTTGTTCATCACTAACTTTTAAAATGTCAAAACGTTTTAAACGTCTGTAGTCCAAAGGGGTACTGCACTTACTTTTAGCAGAAATTACTTCAGAAACGATTTTAGAGTACCTTTCTTGAGAAAATAAAAACAATTGTCTTCTCGTTTATTTCTTATTAGGGTATTTAACTTTTCAAGAAATTGATCACTATTTACTGCAGTAGCCATCGAGCACAAATTATAATACCTGTTGATGATGTTTCACCTGCCACGGGTTGTCTATAAGATAAGTCTCTGCGAGAACTGTCTTTACCGATTGATCATTTGGAACTGATCTATGAATTTGAATTTAAAAGAATATATAAATAGTTTACAACCCTCTGAATTTGGGAAATCCTAGAGCTATTGTAATGAACTACGGTAATAAATGGAACAAAACTAAGAACTAAATATTCGTTTCTTAATAAGCCTATTGTGAATTTGAATAGATGCAAGAAATTACAAATACCTGTGAAGGGTAAATTAAATATAGCTGGAAATTCCAGAATGAATGGTTTGCAGTGACGTGAATAATATGAATAATAAACTTATATTATAATAAATGTCCTGTCGTTTCTGACATTGACCGAAGATTACATGTATTTGTCGACATACACTGGTGAAGGACCGAATTTATAATATAACTAATAATTGTTCGGTCTTTCACCTATTCATCTGGTGTCTGTCGACATTAACCGGTGTATGTCGACAACCACTACTTTCGGTCTTTCACGGTAACATATATACCATGAGTTTTTTATCTCTATACATAGCCTATGTTCAGTTTTAAAAAAACGCCTCAATGCACAGGAATGTTATGCAACCAACATCGCTCGATTATGTATTTCGACAAATGTCAAAATCAATGTCAGTAACGTGCATAAAAGAAATTACATTTTAAATACTTTAGTATTTAACATTTGTATTCACCTAATTTTAAAAAATATATATAAAATATATCTTTATCTTTCGGAACAGTTCAGACGATTACTAGGGAATTTGATTGTGATGGCTGCATAATAAATACACAGAAAGAAAATTAAAATCCCCCACATTCTTTCAGAAGACTTAAAATTAAATGTTTTATGTTACATTGAAGAACACCATTAAGTAAAATAGCACAACAATTTAAT
This sequence comes from Melolontha melolontha, assembly GCA_935421215.2. Taxonomy (NCBI): domain Eukaryota; kingdom Metazoa; phylum Arthropoda; class Insecta; order Coleoptera; family Scarabaeidae; genus Melolontha; species Melolontha melolontha. The sequence continues at coordinate 50,545,788 of OW285241.1, read as the reverse complement.
ATTTCGAAAACGTCTGTATTTAAAATTCTCAAACAGTACAAACACAAACCTTACAAGTTTTCTAATCAGCAACAATTATTTGATGAAGATAAAATAAGACGTGTTGATTTTTGCGAAAGACTATTTAATTTATTAAATAAAAATCGTAATATGTAGAAATTAATTACATTTTAATTACATTTACTGGTCGCGGATCAATAATAATATTCATAACTTAGCACACACACAATATAACGCTAGAGTTAATGTATGGGCAGGTATAATCACCATTGAACTTATGAGACCATACTCTATTGACACAAATTTTAATTCCAAAGAATTCTTGGAATTACTTCGAAAACGTATTGTTCCTCAAATTGAAAATTTAGCCAATGATCCCTGGTTTCATATGAATGGAGCCCCAATTCATTCAACTGCAGCAATTACAAATTTTCTAAATTCAAGTTTTCCTGGTCGATGGATAGGGATGTTTGGTCCGATAGTTTGGCTAGTTGGCTACTTTGGATAGTTTGCCAGATTGATCGCTAAATGACTTTTTTATTTGGGGATACCTTACCTTAAAATATATATTAATGCAATTTTCACTAACATTGAAGATTCAATAGCACGCATAAGTACAGCCTGCAACGAATTACAAACCAAACCGGATTTTTTAACACACTGTTTGCAGGAATTTCATAATCGACTCGTATATTGTATGGAATGTGAAGGTGAACATTTCGAACATTTATTAAAAACTTGAAGAATTATAAATAAAAACAAACTTTTTTCAATTTATCATAAAATTTATTTTAATATTGTCTGTGTAAGTTAAATGTTAAATAAATTATTTTCACACTTTGTTGACACTGACAACTAAAACACCTCATTACGACAAGTGATGATACATGCAATGTTGGTTGCATAACGTTCCCATGGATTGAAGCGTTTATTTTAAAATTGAACATAGGTGTATTCATGTGTTATGTTCAGTGATAAAAAAAACTCATGGTATGTATAGTACATATTCTGTTTTTTAAATAACTTATTGTAATTATGAACTACTAAACAGGCGGTGGTCGTTTGGTGGTTCAGTGGTAATGAACCACCCATCCGTAGTTTCTAGATCTTCAAAATGGATTGCGTTTTTCAACTTTAGATTAATTCGAACTGTTGTAAAAGAACTTAATCTACTGTCACTGTTCTAACATAGAAAAGCGTCCTAATATTAAGGTACCTACTTCTTAACGAAGCTATAGATCTTCAGAGCTTCTTAAGGTATCTACTATGATAACCACTTTTTCATTTTGTACGAGCTGTATTTCTCAATTCGTTTTTTTTATTACAAAATATCATATATAGTACTTAATTAGGTATATATTTTCATCGTAGTAAATACCGGAATTGAGATAAAGTATTTAATTAATTAGAGCGAATTCGGCAATACTCTAATGGTAAATAACCCTATTATCGTTATGGTAAGGAAAGCAAGTAAATTTTGATTGTTAGCATGTACTAATAAACGTTATATTTATTAATTTGTTTATTTACATTATGTAATTTTTAATTGCACCATTTTGAGTGGCATGGATCGTAATCTGTAAATGAGAAAAAGATATTTAGAGATGTTTCTACTTGCACTTTTCACAAAACTAAATAATGATCAATGACCTATTTAGCAATACTTACATTTATAGTCGTCACATTTATAGTTGTCACATTTATGATATGATGGAGCAGCTGGAAAAAAAGAATAATAAACTTTAGGTATACAACATATTAGCTGTATGTAGGTAGACATGTGGATTGTTTTGGGCAAGCATTGGACATGTTAAGAAAATATGTCAGATCGGATTGATATATAAGGTCGCCAACAACGTCATTGTGCGAGAAGTGGGGATAGAATCATGATCTAACCTGCAAACGATAATGTCGAGCATCTCGCCTTAGCAAGCAAAGTTACATTTTCGCGAGTACCGTCGTTGAGTAATAATGTCATTTATCACACGCCCTCATAAAAATTTACATGCGTTTGAAAGTTGCTTATGGCAACCATTGTATGGATGTAAAGAATGTACGCCAGTGGGATGGTTATGATAAACTTTGTCATAGAGGCTAAATGAAGGTGTTTTTCGAAAATCGATCAGATCGGCTAGTATAAGTGATAAGAAGATCCAAAGGCAGGTGAACGCACTGATTCCAGGAAATTGCTGGATTACGAAAAAACAAATTGCTCGGCAATTAGACATGAGTCAAGAAAGAGTCCGGTACAATGTACAGACATTGAATTACGCGCGACGGATGTCATGAAAGAAAAAAGGAAAAACATTGTAATGAATTTCTTAACCAGTATGAGCATGAAGGCGATAATTTTCTACTGAACATAACCACTGGGGACGAATCTTGAGTTCAATTATGGCCTAGGGGCAGTCAATGGAATATCGTTGCCCTCATTCTCCACGTATACGAAAATTCAAAAGAGTTCCATCGGCTCAGAAAGTCCACCATTTTCTGGGATCCAAAGGAAGTTATTAATACCGAATATCTGCCGAAGTGATCAGCGATTAATTCAATAAGAAACGGGAAAACTTTACGATCACTAAAGAATCGTATAAGTAAATTAAGAAACGGAAGGAACGAATTTTTTCTTGCACAAAAATAACGCTAAACCACATTGCAGCAACGAAACGCGGACTAGAATGACGAGCCTGAAATTTATGGTTGTTTCGTACCCTCGGCACAGTCGTGATTTGGTACGTTCGGATTTTTGGTTGTTTCCAAAGTTGAAGGAGCTATTGAAAGGTCGACATTTTTCATGAGACACTGAAGTGCACGCTGCTATTCGCAATTTTGAATCCACAACAAATACGATATCATGGACAAAATGAAGAAGTGAAATCAGCGTTTGGAGAAATGCGTTGCACTAAATGATGATTATATCGAAAAATAATTATGTACAGTCGAGAACATGAAAAACGGGCCTTAATACCGAAATACCGGAATTTTAGCTATGTGCAGTCATCTTTGAAATTGGGTGTACCGGGTGTATTGGGTGTACTGTCATCACTATACTGCAGAAACGGCGCAATTCCGTATCGGGTGTGATTCATCGGTGTCGACAATGTACAATCGATCAACTGTAACGTGTATATATGAATGTTATAACGTGATGGTATTGATAAAAGTTGTGTGTTTGTACGTCTTTTAATGCAAACAGACGTAGTTGTGAAATATATTTTGCCAGAGTCGTAATAAAGGCAATGAAATGTATATAGGAAAATTTGTTTTTACGAAAATAAATAAAACACTGAAGTTAAATGAATTTAAATTAACTTGAATTGAAATTAATTCCAGATACATGTATATATATATATATATATATATATATATACAAAATGTATTTAATCTACATTTTACTTTACTAATATAGAAAAACTTCGCGCAACATCAGAGCTAGTGTGTGGCGCATAGAAATAATAACCTTTAAATACGAATACATCTACCGATTTCCGTATTTTGAACATTACTACAAAAGCCTGTTAGGACATTAAAATCAGGGCTACGAGCATAAATATTGCATCAATCTTATTATTCAAGCGAACACCAAATTCTCCATAAATAATTTTAAAGTTATTTAGAAAATTGTTTAATGTTGTAATTCCATCTTATAGCTTTATCGCTTGTGTTTCAAAGTAAAGCAAGCAAGTGCGCAAGCAAGTGTGAAAGACGTTCGCCTACATTCACCTTCTATGTTCACTAGGGCACTAATTACCAGAATGTTGAAACCGACTCTGTCTCTGCGCCTGCAGGACTCATTAGAGAATAGCGTCTGTTCATCACACCGACAAACATGCAAAATGCTACATACTACCTTGTCGGTCAGAATTAAAATTTTAGAAAGAATTGCAAAGGGATGATCGAGAAAGCAAGTTGCAAAAGAGTTTGTAATTAGTAAAAGTACTGCTTCAAGAATAGTAATAAGATGAAATTGGGAAGGTACACTTGAAAGAAAAAAGGATACTGATCCAAAAAGGATATCTACTGCAGAACAAGATGCGATATTAGTTCATCAAGTAATCGAACATCCTTTTATGTCGGCTATTAAAGCAGTGGAAGTAATAAACTTCCTCGGTTCGATTCACACTGGAAGCCGTCGATTGAAACAAAGCGGTTTAAGAAATTCGGCAGCTGCTCAAAAAAATTCATTAAACAATCCACACAAAGAAGAACGCGCAGGATTTGCTCTTGAATTTATTGCCAGAGATCAATATTTTTGGAATAACGTTGTTTTCCCGGACGAAAAAGTATTTCAATCTAGTCATCGTGGTAGGATTAGAGTTTATAGGCCTAGAAATACTCGATATGAGGAAAAATACGTAAATAAACAAAACAAGAGAGGACGCTTTTCGGTTAATATTTGGGGATGAATATCTAGAGGCGGATTTGGTGTTTTATGGCATTAAGAAAACAGCTTTAATACTGCTGACTTAATATATGAATATACTGCAACATGCTATACTTCCCTCTATTTCACAATTATTCCCAGAAGTCAAAAATATACAGTAATGCGAATATACAAAATTATCTAATTGGCGCTTTACTATAGGAGAAATAAGTGGGGTGCGATTAATCAATTTGATAGACTTCAAAATAACACAACTGACATAAGTGATAAGTGAACGTCACAGACGATCCATCTTGCGACCAACCAACTTACATCCCCACTATATTCCCCTATTACTATATATTCCTATCTCGAGCGTTTTGAGTGCTTTAATAGATGTTTTATCAATGTTAATTGCAAAAAGATCTTTATGCAGGAGTAATTTAAATCATTCTCCGTTAATGAAAGCCCATATTGCGGAAAAGTGTAATTGTAATCGAATCTAGTGCTGTAGGAATGGGTATTAAAGAAATTCTTATTTTTTATAAAGAAAACGAGAGCTTCGAAAATGTATATACCTGGCAAGGTAAGCATTCTGTTTTAAAGAGACAGCGGCAAGATTCCTTGCATCCCAAACCAAAGACAAGACGCAGTATTCGTTTTTGAATTATAAACAGACGGTAGCGACCCCATACAACGATACTATATCTCAGGTACGAATAGCAGCTACCATAGTACAAGGAACATAGTGTTTGTTTGTTAAGAAGATATTTAATTTCGCGCATTGCAAAACATGTTGTACTTAGTTTCGAGTAGAGAAACTCAACATGTTTTTTCCATTTTAGCTGATTATCAACGATGACACCCAACAGCTTAACACTGTTCTCAATGCGAAAATTTTTGTCATCGAACATCAAATGGGTGAGGTTATTATTAGGCTTCTTAAGTGTAAATAGGATAGTATTAGTTTTTTGAAAATTTATTGTCCGACCATTAGTCTCAAACCACTTGTCAAAGCGACGGACGTAGTCGCTGCCGATTTCAGAAATACTTTCAAAGCTATCATCGGAAATAGTAATGTGGTATCATCAGCATAATTAAGCAATAAATGCCGATTCTCATTGTGAGATATGTCATGTATGTAATTAAAGAACATCAAAGAAAATAAAACTCCCAATATGCTACCCTGCGGTACCACGTTAGAGATCGGGAACTCACCCGAGGGCGTGATATTACCGCATACAGAGAGACGTACTCTCTGCCCCCGACCCTGCAAGTATGCAGCAAACCACGAATTAGAAACAGCTTTCACAAAAACAACTACAACTTACTCAAAAGTAGATCACAACTAATGCTGTCGAATGTCCTGGACAGACCCAAAATCCAGGACCGACCCAGATCCAACATCACGCGGAAAGGTTAGAGAAAATATTCTTAAAATTGTGAATGCAAAACTATATTGATTATGAATGGGAAAACTCTTTTTTTAATTGTTTATTACTTTACTAGGCTTAATAGAAACGGCCTTCGTAGTATGCATTTGATTTTAGAGAGTAGATACAGTAAAATTTAGTATTTGCTTACGTTTATGATGGTAGCATGGGTCCTTCCTTGTTACAGTGCAGTCGCATTTAGTTTCATACTTATGATTATGAGGATAGTGATGGCCACAATGAGATACGTGTGGATATGGTACTGGTATCGGCTCTGGGTAACAATAATCTTTATATGCCTAGACAAGCAAAATTAACATATATTAGATTAAAATAAATAGCTTCGAATGCAAATGAATACATATTTCAATAATTATTATACAAATCTTTAATTACTGTCTACTTACTGGTAAATAGGTGGCTAAGCTGGTGGTGAAAATAACCAATAAACCAAAAAGTACGAATTTCATTTTGTACACTTCTTAATTGATACGATTTAGATGAGTGAAGGTAGTGAATCTGATATTCATTTGGAAATGTATCTCATTTTATATATCTTCATTTGTTTTTTAATAGTCATAATAGAAATAATCTAAACTATAGATAAACACGTATATATGTTTGTACATCTTGTTTTCATAACAATGCTTTAGTGTTATTCTTTCATAACTTTAGTATTGTTTACTACATAGGTCACGCACGATTTCATTAATGCACGTTGGTTATTACACACTGCAACAAGTATGATGAACTTATATTTGTTATAACCTTACTTCCTGATTAAATTGATTATGTACGACTAGTTTTATTTCGATAACTTGCAAAAAAGAAATTATTTATTATACTTTTTGTTCTTCAGAACGTTTTTAAATTTTATATTTTGAGATACGAAATTAATTTAGGATTTTATTCGTTTCGAAATCATAATTTTTTTATTGCTAGAGAGGCTCTAATTCTAATTTTTTGGAATGGGCGCCAGCACGTCCAGGCACTTGAGCACAGTGCTCTTTGTACCACTACAGAGCTTCATTCGAGTAACATTCCAATTATTTTTTTTTATAATTTGTCAGTCGTCATCCGAACACCGTTCAGTACACTTCGCTGGTTTACTGGTGATAAATAATAATTTTATAATGTCATAAACAGACAGAAGGAGACCATTTTACAACGTAGCTCTTAAATCGATAAAGGTATTTTTCTATTTCGGTGCTATAAAGTGCACTTTTCGACACCCGTTTGGGTTGCATAAAGTATTACTTTTTCGCACGCAAAATTTTGTTTTTAGAGGTTGGTCACAAAAAAAGAATTGGAACTAAATCATATGTAAATGTCAAATATAAATGTGTATAACAAGCATGTGTAACGCTAAGAAATAAGTAATTAAACTTCTAGTTTCAAAAATTTATTGTAAATATCACTACAATATTGTTTCGCCATACAATGGCTTCATCAGGTGGATGAATACTGAGTATTCATCCACCTGAAGTTTCAACAAGTATCTCCTTCGTCAATTAACTATTTACAAGCATGTGTAGTAAAAGTTGTATAGGTACAAAGAATAAAAAACACTTGCTAACATTTTATTAATAATAATTAACAATAAAAATTGTTAAACAGAGTTGGAAGAGCTGATGCTACTATTGACATTTACTTCCCATTTTGAATAGTGCACTGTTATAAACGTTTACTGTAACACTAGAAGATTCATGTGCATTAATGGAGATTCCAGGCAGATTCTGGGAACACACTATGTTTTGTTTGAATTCCTGTTGATTTACATTGATTGACACATCACTGCCTATTGCATCAGAAGTCGATGGATTCTGAATAATTTTAGTGGATGTATTAGGTGCACTAGACAGTATTCGAGCAACATCAACTTTTTTCATGGTGAAATTATCACTGTAACCTTCAGCCACTGCTGAAGATTTCCATCCTCCATGGCGCTTAACTGTTATTAAGTCACCTCTACTATTAGCCAAGTGTGTCACTCTTGAACGCCTAAAGCAATGTCCAGTGAAGAGCTCAGGATTAGGCAAATTTAAGTAAGTAGCAATAACTTTTGGTACTTTTCCTATAGTATTAATGCCAATTGGATTATTCACGCAAGAACCATTTCTATATTGCAGGAAGAAGCGTTTATGTGTAACATGAGTGGGACGAAGTGAATAATATTTTTTAACCAAATCAATCCATAATTTTTCTGTTACAATAAATTGTCTTGGAATATAAGTTTTAGTTTTTGGCACTCTAACCATTATGACATCATTTTAAACTGTATATCATCTAAAATCATGTTCATGATTTCTTCACGACGACAAGCTCCATTATAACCCATTATAAGGATAACCTATCAATATTAATATGACTATTATAACAAAATAATGTAGAACATTAATAAAATACTATTACAAGGATGTTTGTATTACTTACTTTCATTGCTAAATATGTTTTATCATCGGCTTCTATTATAAAACAGTTAATATGATCTATTCCTAAAATCTTGGATTTCTTAGGCTCGTAGCCTTCAGATAATCTTTTTAAATATGCAAGCAGCCTAGAAAATTTTGAGATATCTATATTTTTATAAATATTTAAACAACATCGTAACATCGAATATGTGGACCACAAGGTCGATGCCTTTTTTATCTTGCTTTTCTTATCAAAATAAGCAATAATTACATTTTCAGTAATATTCGCGTTATTATTTTCTTTACACCAAGTTAAAAAGTGCTCGTATTGTTTTTGATAAATATGTCGAGACTTTGTTGGCAAAAGATTTTGTAAATTATCTTCTGCTATTTTGCGAATCTCTGGGGGCGTGCAATTATTTGCTTCGTCCATTTCGTTAATAATTTATTGCATAAATCAATCTAAATTTTAAACTTAAAATGACATATAACACTGCCGATTTTCAAATATTTAAAATGCTCTTGTTAAACATCAATGCTACCAACTTTTAAAAAAGAAAATTTCTAAAATTTTCGTACAAAACATGCCTCTTATTTTAAGTCCTTTTGAACTTTTAATGTCCGAAATAGAAAAAAAATCGCCTTGCGGCTCATTTTCTAAACTTGAACGCGTGCACTAAAATCATGTCTTATGCAACTTGTACTTTAATATACTATTCTGGATTTAATGTACAATGGCAGTATAATAAAGTGTAAAGTGTGTGATATACCGCTAAGGAGTTCAAGGAAATTTCACTGCGGAAGACAAGCAAATAGGGTGATACATCATCTCAAAGAGACATTTCGGTTCATTTACGTATAACTATTTTGTAACGTACCGTTTAAGTTAGAAGGCAACAAATCATTTCGATCATTTTATTTTCTTTACTCACTTATTTATTTTATTTTATTTTACCCAAAATAATTATAATTCCATTTACAGGATAATATCTAAATAAAACAAATACAACTGTAAGTCATATACATAACGAGTACTACAAGTTAAATAAAAAAAAGAAAGTATTAATATACTATATCCAGTATTATAAATACTAACTCCTCCTAAATATAAAAAAAACGCGAAAATATCATCGACATACCTCATCCATACTTTATGGAAATATTTAGATGATCTCTTAAATTCTATCTCAAAATGACTCATAAACAAGTTCGCCATAAATGGAGACAAGCAGTTGCCCATTGCTGTGCCATGCCGCTGTTCATAGAAGTTTCCTTCAATTTGAAAGCAGTTCTGAGACATGCATAAAGTTGTCAACCTCAAGTATTCATTTATTTTCTCGCGTTCAATTTTGTTCTTAATCAATAAACTGTCTAAATATTTCAATGTTTCAGGAATAGGTACAGAAGGGAACAATGAACTGGCGCTTGCAACAGACTTTATGCATGTCTCAGAACTGCTTTCAAATTGAAGGAAACTTCTGTGAACAGCGGCATGGCACAGCAATGGGTAACTGCTTGTCTCCATTTATGGCGAACTTGTTTATGAGTCATTTTGAGATAGAATTTAAGAGATCATCTAAATATTTCCCTAAAGTATGGATGAGGTATGTCGATTATATTTTCGCGGTTTCTAATACCAAGTTGTGTAATTTGGACGACTTTTTAATAAAATTAAATTCGAAATTACCTACAATTAAATTCACTATAAAAAAGGAAAACAATGAACAAATACCATTTTTAGATGTTTTGGTAATTAAGAATAATAATAACTTAGAAATAAATATTTACCGAAAAGACACCAATGTGAACCAGTTTATAACCGCGGATTCAAATCACAGTTTCCAACAAAAGATGTCATTCTTTAATATTCTTATCCATCGGTTGTTAAGTTTCCCGCTTACAAAAGATAGATATGAAAAAGAACTTGGATTAATCAGAAGCATCGCTGCATACAATGGTTTCGATTCGAAAATAATAACCAACCTAATTATGAAACATAGGCTTAGGAAACTAATTTATGATACCACGAGCTTACTACCTCAAAAAGACCTAGGCGAGAAATTTGTTTGTTTACCGTACCATTCAGCCTCTAGAAATCTGAACGCTATCTTCAAATGCCATTCTCTTCGAATAGCGTTTAAATCATGTAACTCATTAAAATCACTTTTAGGTAACACCAAGGACAAAATTGAAGTAGAACATAAATCTGGTATATATGAAATAAATTGTAACGATTGCAGCCAAAAACATATCGGCCAAACTAGACGTTCAATTTCAACCCGTTACAAGGAACATATTTCCCACTTTAGATTCAACAGACCCGAAAAATCTAGCGCTGCTCGACATATTTGGGACACAGGTCATTCTGTGCCGGCAAATAACTTTAGGTTGATTAAAACTGTTAATAATTATAGAGAATTAGATAGTTATGAAAGTATTTATATATATAGAAATAAGAATAAATGAATTCTGACAATGGACCAATCCCTCAGTCCAGTTTGTATGCTTTATTGTGACAATAGCATTATTTCTACGCTTCAGGGTTCCCTAAATTTCACGCTAGGTTTAAGTAGTATATAAGTGTTATTTCGATGTTAGGAATTTAGTGTTATCCCACTGGCAATTTGGTGAAGAGCATATCTTCTAAGGTTTACCTTAGCCAAAAACGCTACGTTTAACATTTTTTTCAGTTTTAACGTTATTCTACTGAAGATGGCAACTTAGTTGCCGAAATACGTATATAGTATTTATTGATATATATTGTAGTTAGGGTGTTTTTCTTATTTCTGTTTCAGATTTCAAGCCACAGTTTCCACCAATTTCGGACTTAATAATAATAATTTTTATTAAATTCAAAAATCCTACATGACAGTACAAAAAGAAATACAAAAGGAAAAGGATATAAGATAAGTCAAAAAAATATACATGTATAGTAATATGACAACTAACAAAATCTATACCAAAACAAAAAAGAATACAATTGTTAATTTAACTATCCAGATACTCTTTTATGCTATAAAAACAATATGTGAATATGTAATTTTTAATATATATACCTCTTAAAAAGACCTATGTGTGCAGCCTGCTTAATATTTTGTGGTAACTTATTATAAAACTTAATTCCTGTTAATAAAGGATTATGTTCGGTCAGAACTAAGTTGTGCATAGGTATCTAAAGGTCATCTTTGCAACGAGTGAAGTAACTATGAAATTGACTAGTTTTGGTAACTATCGTATGATCAAAAAGTCTTTGGATCACTATTGCCATAGAACGAGATATCTATGAAATTATTTATTTCAATTAGTTTTGACATTTATTTGATAACATTCAAATCATATGGTTATAAAATATACATAAAATGCAACTAATTACCATAACCTAAAATCTAATTTTTTTTTTGTGGCTTATGGGTACTTCAAAGCACAGAAGTAAATAATTCTATAGATACTTTTTATACTTCATGGCTATCGCGATCCAAAGACTTTTGTTCATATATTATATAGAGACATGGTAAAGGTAATTCTTAGAGTCCGAAACCACGGTATACAGGATTTAGATAACTTCAACCCTATTTATTATGTTACGTATTGCTCGTTTTTGCATTTTAAAAACTCGTTGAATACTGGACGAAGAACCCCAAAAGACTAATCCATAACGTAATCTAGATACGAAGGCGGAATAATAGTACGTTAATAATATTTCTTTTTGCACAAAAAAACGCAGTCTGAATAAAGCGTAACATACACTTGCCAATTTCTTACACAATTCATCCTTATGTCGATACCACGTCAAGCCGCTATCCACGTACATGCCAAGAAACTTAGTATAATGCACTTGTTGTATAGATTTATTTTCAACTCTTAACAGCAAAGATGTATCACTAGCCGAGGGCTTTGCCGAAAACTTCGTAAACACTGTATTGTCCCTATTAAGAATCAAATAGTTTTCATGGAATCAAGTTTCTAAAAATATTCAGCATCCGCTGTGTCAAGGATCTGTCCTCGTTCATGTGACACGAGCCACACAAATAAGTATTGTCGTCAGCGAACATGGTAATTGATCCGTTTGATACTTTATTCGCAAGGTCATTTACGAAGATCGCAAATAGAAGTGGGCCAAGGACAGAGCCCTAGGGCACTTTGATAGTTTTCCATTTAAATCAATGACCTGATCTTTGGCTGTGAGGTATGATCGAATCCATTTATCAACGGCTTCACGCATGCCCTATAAGTCCAACCTTCTCAACAGAAGCTCGTAATTTACCAAATCAAACCCTTACTCTAGTCCATGAAAACACCCAGGCGGCGCATGTGCTAATACAAGTGCCAATACAATTCGTTAATGAAGCTTAAAACAGCTGTCATGGTAGATCTATTCTCTTGAAAACCATGCTGCTCAGTAGCGATGACGTTATTTCTTGAGCAGAAATTCACAATCTTTTGCCCTGTTATATTTTCAAAATTTTTTGAGATAGTAGATAGTAAAGAAATAGGTACATAGTTCCGTTAGCAATGTTTCGTCTCCAGTCTTATATATTGGCACTAACTTTGCAGTTTTAAGTATTCTCGGAAATATACAGGTATCGATCGAATTGTTCATCAGTAGGGTTAAAGGTGCTGCGATGAAAAGTTCACATTTTTTAAGTACATCCGAATTGACTTCAGCCGATGTGGATTTCTTCAAATTCAAAATAGTGTCATATGTACAAAACTCAGTAGCCGGGTCAATGTACATCGTGGGATAACTATTATGTTTCTTAAAAGAATCACTAACATTTTTCGGAAATTTATTACTATTTGAGAACATACTGTAGATGCCACTGTACTACTCTCCGAACGCATCAGGTATTGCAGCTGAATCCCGAATAAGTTCGCTGATTAGTTAATTTCCCTGCTTACATTATTATTTATGATTTGCCATGCGGTTTTGGACTTATTATTTGAAGACATAAAAACACGGTAATTATGAAGGCGCTTCGTATCCGACCCTGTTCAGAATGCTCGCGTCAATGGGAGTGTGAATATGCATAAGAAACAATAGCTGACAGTTTTTGTGCGGTCACCATGACTTAAACACCCGGATCTGGGTGTTTAAGAAATGGCAGGAAAGCGGACAGTAAGATACACAGCCACAGATTACGAAGAAATGGTTATACATTGGTATGACGATAGTAAAGATAGCGATGCCAATTTAAATAATGCTGATGAAACTGATCACATGGAGAGTGAGCACAACTCATTTTCAGAGTTATCAGTTATTGAAGACGATGAACATATCGAAGATGAAGCACAGGAGCAATCCCTTCTTGGAAGTGCTAAGTAGGTAATAATTCTGAGAAGCAATCTTTGAAAAAGAAATTATTTCGGAAAAAATTGATTTCGATGGTGGTCCCATGAAATGATGAGTCACTCTAAAACAAAACAACACAATATTATTTGTTCAATTACCGGAACTAAAAGGACGTCGTCGTAATGAAAACAATACCGTAGATACGATAACGATGTGAAATGTTCTTTTCGACGATGATATTTTACAGCAAATATTATTCTGGACGAACGATAGAGACTATCAAGGGAAAGAGTGAAATATAAAGAGCACACATATATGCATGACGTCGACATAATTGAATTGAGAGCATTTATAGGACTATTACTTTTTACCGCCGGGTTCAAATCAAATCGGGAGGGCTACAGGTCACTTTTTTAATGGACAGAAGTGACAGAGACATTTTCAGATGCGTAATGTCAAAAAATCGATTTGGGTCATTACTTGCGTATATTAGGATTGATACTCCTCAAACCAGACTGAAAAGACGAAATAGTGATCCTGCGGCTGCAATTTCTGAAATATTCGAAAAGTTTATACGTAACTGTCAGTCAGTTTATAGTGTAGGGGTGCAGTGTGTGTTGATGAAAAGTTGGTAAGTTTCCATGGCAGAGTAATGTTTAACATGTACATGCGCAATAAGCCAGGGAAGTATGGTATAAAGCTTATTAGTGCCGCTGATGCCCGTACCAATTATTTATATAATTCCTACATCTACACCGAAAAAGATTCGGATGGTATAACACTATCTTCTGGGGAGAAGCGGCATTCCAAAACCAACTCAAGCCATACAACGACTTTGTACGCCACTTGAAGAAAGTAACAGGAACATTACGGCAGATAATTGGTTTAAGTATATTGAACTTGTAAACATATTACAGATGAGGGCTCTAACATATTGTAAAATTTGTCTTTTCGGGTTCTAAAATAAAACTAACAATCACTTTAGACACACACCATATTAATAATAAAACGTATAACAAAATAAAACTAACTATTAACAATAAACAAATTTATGTATTTATATTTATGTATCTATATTTATTTTCACTCGCCGCGAGGCTCTCGTATTGAATGAATGTCGCCATCCCTTCTTCGACGGCTTTTATATCGTGGCTTAAATATTCTTGACGCATATGGAAATTCTGGAGAGAATACCAGACCAGTATGACTACGTGCCGTTAGATGAGTCATCACAATATGCTGGAACTCTTAATAATAATAAAAGAGAGATTACTAGAGAATTTTTACCCGCTAAGGCTAGAACTGTTGACTCAAGTCGTTTTGGTTTTGCGAATTATATAACGTTACTATCGCATGCGCCAAAAAATAAAAGTGAACGGTAAACTTAAAATCATCGCGTATTATAACAACCCAAAAAGTGGAGTAGATACTCTAGATCACAAATGTGCCAACTACCCAACTGAAAGCCGAACTCAGCGTTGGTTGATGGCTGTATTTTATAGACTGCTTGATATAAGCGCTAATAGTGCGTAGTCAGACTACTTCAAGATTTGATTTTATCCGTTCTTGTACCTTCTGGCAAGGCAATTAATAACTCTCCACATGTAACGAAGGTATGAGGACTTTCAATTGTCATTTGAAGTTCGGGCTTGTATACGCAGAGTATTAAGCATACGAGCAGATATTCCCCAGCAAGATTCAAAACTTGAAAAAGTAGAGAAAAACCTGTTATACATGTAGCTCAAAGAAAAAGAAAGACTTACTACTTGCTGCCAGAAACCAGTTTGCTTAGGTTGCACAAATAAGACATGCCGTAACTGCACCCAAAGTATTTGAACCAACGTCATCTCTCCAACTTCTCCTTGGTCTTCCTCCCTTTCGCTTTTCTGGAGGAATCCACTCTAATACTTTCCTTGGCCACCTCGTCTCATTCATTCTTCTTGTATGTCTGAACCAAGTCAATTGTTTTTTTCTCGTCGTCGTGAATAATATCCCCCTCGATGTTCATCCTCCTTCTTATGTTTGTATTTCTTATCCTGTCAAGTCTCGATATTTGACAGCTTCTTCTTAAAAAATCCATTTCTGTGACCAGCAGCTTTCTTCTATTAATTTTACTAAAATCCTAAACTTCTAAACCATATGTCGAAATACTCTTAAATATTGAGTTGTAAATACGAAGCTTTGTGTCTCGTCTAATGTTTTTTCCAAAAGTATGGAATTGAGTGCTCCAATAGTTTTCCTACCTTTTGTAATTCTTTCCTGGATCACGTCTTTGCTGTTTCCTTGCTTATTGAACATGACTCCTAAATATTTAGCTTTGTCAAAGCTATTTATTGTTTCGTTTTCCAATGGTAGGTTGTTATTTTCATAACTGCCTACAATGAGGTATTAACATTTACTCATATTTATTTTAAGACCCACAAGTATATACTCTTCATTTAACTTTCCAACCATGTAACTCAAATCATGCTCGTCTTCTGCGATTACTACCTGATCATCTGCGAAAAAGAGAGTGTATATAGTATCAACACCAACTTGGAGACCCATGTTCTTACATTTGCGTGTCCAGGCTTTTAGTGATTAGTCTAGATATATTTTAAATAAGTTAGGAGACAGACAACATGCTTGTCTGAGTCCCTTTGTGGTGTTGAAGGATTCAGTCAATAATGTTCCAACTTTGATTGCAGTATAATTTTGTTTGTAATATTGTTCGACGGCCCTAATTAATATTGGTCTAATATCCAGCTTTTCCATTGTTTTCCATAGCTGTGGTACTGGGTCATTGTCATAAGCTTTTTAAAGATCAATGAAAGCTATATGTGTTTCTCTATCTCTCTGAGCTCACTTTTCTAATGTTACTTTCAAAGTCAAAAGGTTGTCCGCCGTAGATCTTCCCGCTCGAAATCCCGCTTGTTCCTACAGTTGCTGATCTTCAATTAGATTTCTAAGAATCCGGGAATGTTATCTTCCTATTGTTGAGATGACTGCTAGACCCCGGTAATTCTTGGGACCGTCACTTGAACTTTTTTTATGGATTAGAGATATATAAAGTTCTCCATTTGGTCGGTGTTTCTTCGCCATTTAAGCATCTTTCAAATAAAGATTTTAGTATTCTTAGCACCTTTTCAGGTCCATATTTTATTAATTCCAGGTGTATCCTTCCAGGCCCAGGAGATTTTCTCAATTTTATGTCTTTTACGGATTGTTGTACTTGTTTTAATTCAATATCTATATGAGTTAAATTACCTATTTGGCATGGTTCTTACAGAAATTCAAAGCGTTTTTCTTCCAAAAGGTCTTTGAAATGATGTACCCAGTCTCTTTTTTTGTTATGTTGCTCAAGTTAAATCCTTGTTTGTTTGATGCTTTTACCGATTTTATGGTCCTCCAAGCTTCTGAGCTTCGGGTTCCTCCTATTTGCTGTTCTATGTACTCACACTTTTTTCCAAGATTGATTCTTTTTCTTAATTACTTTTTTATCTCCCTGTGTGCTCTTCTATATTCTTCTCTTGTCAAGTCGTCGTTCTTTGAAGAAGTTTTTGGTAAAGTTGTTTTTTGTTTTTAATTTGTTGTTCTATACCCGCATCCCACCAATGAGGTTTGCCAGTCATCTGCATTATTCCAACAGCCTCTTCTACAGCTTCAAGAATACACATTTTTATATGATCACATTTTTTTTTGTTGTTCGTTCAGTTTCAATTCAAAGCTTGTTGAGTTATACTTTATCGTGTTAAACTTATTCTCGGTGAAGCTGTTTGTGTTTGTCGATAAGCGAGATGCAACAAAGGGAATATATTTTTGATGTCAGTAAGCGGTGATCAGATCCACACTCCGCACCTCTCTTCACCCTAATATCTTGTACCTAGATTCCGGAATATTGTCGAACAATCAGGTAATCAGTAATTGATTTAAGTCCTCTTGTTTGTTGATACCAAGTATATTTATGTATATCCTTGTGCGCGAAAAAGGTGTTACTAATCATTAGGTCGAACTTATCACAGAGATTTATAACTCTGTTACCGTTATCGTTAGCTATTCCTTCCCCATGTTACAAAAAATTGTAACTTTTATTTTTTGAGAAACATAGTTTCGCTAATATAACTCTTAGTTAACAAAATGAAAAAAGACAACAATAAATGTTAGGTTTACAAAATAAATAATTTAATCTTAAATTAATATATTTATACGGGTTATGTATAGTGTTAGTGCTTGAAGGAAGCCTGACGAATCCTTCCTTTAGGTTGAAGTGTATATAATAATTTTTAAGTTTCTTTAAAAAGTTTAAAAGTTTTATCTAATGACGTCATAGATACAGCGGTTACCTAGATCGTACCCGAATAGTAACGACCGGATATTTAGACTCGGGTGGCTATGGGTTTAAAAGTAATAAAAACAAAAAAAAAGAATATTCGGTAATTAATTAAGTCAACAATACTACGACGAATACTATGTATCGCGAAACTATGGAAATGTATATCGATATCCGAAGAAACCTGAATTGATGTGGCTGCCCATATCGTATATAGGAGACCTGACCAACATATTGGTTCGAGGAAAGGAAAATAAAAAATACAGAATGGATGTACGAAGAATGGTGGAACAATAAAATTAAAGGAATATGATAACGTTGTACCTTAAACCATATGTACTTAAAAAATCGTCGTTGAAGTTGCTCAGGTTGACGTTTTTGTGCTTGATAAAATGCTGACATTTTCCAAGGTTGATCTCAGTAATGTGTTATAGGGTGCGACTCGGGAATAATCAATTTTTTAATTGTTTAGTGTACGGTCAATTTTGCGCGAGAATAATTTTTATTTATAAAAAAAACATAGGTTATATAATGGCATTAAAGAATATTATGTGTGACCATTCTCTTGAATACAAATTTGAAGTCTTTCCATGAACTGTTTCAAGAAGGTTTCCATCGATGTTGTCAATCTCATGTCGTATTGCGATTTACCGAAATCCAGATTTAATAACATTGCAGCAATTGTGTATGGAGACAATGCCTCGAAATCTAACTGCTAAATACGCTGAAATAATGGAATAGTTCCAGTATGCATCTATAACTAGTTGCGATCTATAAAGGACGTTTTATATCTACAAGGATGTATGTCATTCAAAGAGAACAAATAGTACAGAAGAGAACCTTGAGAAAGTATTGCTAATTAATATTAATACTCCTTTACTCAACTTGAACTACAAAATGAACAAATATTTCGTATTTTATGGATGACCAAACGTTTGTTTCCAATTATATAAATCAAATTAAAAACTTTTTAAAAATACAAAATTTCAATAGTACGCCCGTGAGCGAAGGGCCGTGGGCCTCTCTTGTCTGACCCCTACTAATAACCATCATACTTTTAATTGTTTAAGTATCGAATTGTATTTGATGTATTTAAAAACGACAATAAATAAAATTTATCCCATTTACTATTATGTGTATAAAGCTATACGATGTCCGTACTTCTTTTTGTTACACGAGTATTTAACTGGAGCAGAGAATTCAAATTGCCAAACTTGCCCACTTAAAATTTAATTCCGTTCAGGCACTGTCCTCTGAAATGGAGACGGATTTTGTGTCACTGTGCAATTAACTAAAACTTTGACAATATAATCGACTCTAATTTAATTAAAATTTCACATTATATTCACATCCATTCAATACCTGTTAGAAGTGGGAATTAATTCCATTACACAGAAGGTTCGATATCTACTAATTAGAAATAAATGGTGGCAATGATATATCATTATAGAGGTTGTGTGAAAATTGGACCACGATATTACACAAAATTCATTAAAATAAATTTGGTAATATTAAGTTGACAAATGCGGCTTTTAGGTTGTTTGATAAAATATAAATGCCACATGAAATAAAACTCTTTCATAGTAATCACTTTTAAGAATTTAAATGACATTCTAAAATCAATTTCAAAATTCACAAAAATTAATTTGGTAATACTAGGTAGACAAATGTAGCTTTTAGATTGATATGTATTAGTTGGCCTCTAAGATCTCTACAGCTTACAGCATTAGATTATTGTTTATGGGGTTGGTGCTAAAATGAAGTGTACAAAGTAAAAGTAAACATTCGGAGGGCAGTATTCAACGTATTACGAACGTTTCCGATGTTAAACAAAGTCATGGACTCATGAGATGACCAATCAGGAGAGCAACAGGCGCCCTTCGTAGACGAAGCAAAGAATGTTTATTGTTAAATGGCGTATTTTTAAATATTTATTGTAAGAACGCTATGATTACCAAATCGTTAATTTACGAAATTTTATTTATTTTTTATTATGCTAGAACTGAAAAACAAATAAAAATTGGATAACAATATTTGAGTTTTTTACATTATTTTCACGTGTAGAATACACTCCTGGAATTTGGTCGTTTCCTTCCGACTCGTCCCATATATATACCTGTATGTTACTTTTGATGTTCTCGCGGTTGAATGATTAAATCATTGTTTCTAGCGTTGTTCTTTTTTACAGCGTGTCTTCTTTACAGCGTGTGAGATATGTCCTGAAAAGGATTCATTTTCTGGACGTTTCAACGAGATCGCACTCGTCTCTTCTGGACTTGGTCATGCCCTGTCGGAGTTGGCGGCCGAATACCGTTGTTATATATGAGTCCTTTTAATTTTGTTTGGTGGTCGAAGTTGCCTCCATTTCCACTCCAATTTCATTACCAGGGGTTGTGAATATTTTGTGATATTTTGTGTAGGTGTATGTTTGTGTGTTACGTTTGTTTTGCCTATAAGGAGTGCTGTGTGTTTTGCTACATTTTTGTGTGTTTGTGTTGACCTTTGTTTATCTGTTAATTTTTGATTTTTTTCGCGGCTAATTGGATATCGTTATCCTCTGCGCGTCTTGTAATTTGTTTGAGTCCGTCTTTTTTAATTAGTCTCCGTTTTGGGTTTATTATTTTCCTTATTGTGGGGTTTTCGTGTGACTTTATTGTTTCTATTGTTTTTAGTGTTCGTTTGCATATTGTTGTTTCCAGTGTTTCTAGTTTCATCTCTTTATGTATTTGCGCGTTTGTCATATATCGCGGTGCATTTATCGCGAGTCTAATAACCTTGTTTATTTTCCCTTGTACCGATTGTCTTTGCCTTTCGCTGCCTTGATGCCATATTTCTCCGGCGTATGTCGCGCCCACGAGTATTATCGTTTTTATTATTAATATTTTATTTTCCAGTGTTAGTTTGCTTTTGCCGTTTAGTATCGGGTACAGTGCGTGTGTTGTGAACCCTATTTTTCGTTTTATTTCTTTAATATGTGCCGTGTATGTGAGTTGTGGGTCCATTGTGACCCCGAGATATTTAACTTTTTCCTGCCAGTGTATTGTGTGACCTTCGAGTTTGACTTCGTCCGGCCTTTTGTGTCGTTTTCTGTGTTGGAAGTAAATTGCCGCCGTTTTTAATGGGTTAATTTTAATTTTCCATTTGTCGTACCAGTCCTTTAGGAGGACTAGATTGTTTTGTAACTGTTTGTGTATGTAAGATATTCGTCTGCTGATTATGTATATAGCGGTGTCGTCTGCGTATTGTGCGATATTATATTGTTCTATTGTAGGGAATATCCGAAGTGTATATGTTATACAGGAGCGGTCCGAGGACGGATCCTTGTGGGACTCCTGCTGCTATGTGTTCGATTGTCGATTTTTCGTTTCCGATTGTGACATTAAATGTACGGTTCTTTAGATAATTGTCGGTTATTTTTATTAATGTGTTTGATATTTTGTGACGTTTCATTTTGTGTATGAGGCCGGCGTGCCAAACCCGGTCGAAGGCCTTTTCAATGTCGAGAAAGATTGCGCCTGTTGATGTCGATATGTTAATTTTTTCGGTTATGTGTTCTGTCAGTCTTAGTGCCTGTTGTGTAGTTCAGTGGTTTTTCCGGAAACCGTATTGAAAATTTGGATTATGTTTTTGTTTTCGACTTCATTTTCAAGTCTTGTCTGTATCACGCGTTCTGCCAGCTTACTTATTGACGGAAGTAAGCTGATTGGCCGGTAATCTGCGGTTGTTTTCCAGGTTTGTGGATCATTATTATCTGCGCGTGTTTCCAAATCGCGGTATAGTGTCCGTGTTTTATTATTCCGTTTATTATGTCAGTTATTATTTGTATTCCGGTTTTTGGTAGGTTTTTAATTGCTACATTTGTTATTCCGTCCGCTCAGGGAGCTTTCCGGTTTTTTAGGTTTTTAATTATTTTTTCCATTTCGTCAGTGTTTGTCGCGTCGATTTCGCCTTCGATTATTTTTATTTGATTATTTGTTTCCCGTTCAATTTTGTTAGAAAATGTGTTGTGTTTTGGTATTGTCTGATTCGTTTCAAATTGTCATTTTAACGCTTTCGCGAATTCGTCTGCTTTTTCTTTATCAGTTATTGCCGGTCCGTTTGCGGTTTTTAGCGGTGGAATTTTGTTTTTAGTGTTTGTTAGGGCTTTTGTCATCTGCCAGAGTGTTTGATCTTGCGTGTTAAGGGATTCAATTTTGTTATTCCAGTTTTTATTAAAGTGTTCGATAATGTCAGATTTTATTTCATTAGTTATCGCGTTTAATTTTGTTTTTATTTCCGGATTTAGCGTTCTTTTATATTCTTTTGTGCGATTTCGTTTGTGCGATTGCGTTTTTTATGTCATCTTCCAGTGTAATAACTGCTTGATCAATGTCTTTCGAGTTGTGAATTTTTACTGTTCTGAGTACTAGGGATTCTTTGAAATTTCCCCAGTCTGTCTTATTAAATGTATTTTTTGTTCTAGTGGTGTCCATGTCAAGCGTTAATATCACTGGAAAATGATCTGAGGAGAGGTCGTTTATAGTTTCTATTGTATGTGTTGTTGTTATGTTTTTAAGTATTGCAATGTCTAAAACGTCAGTAGTACCCGTTGGTATGTGTATGTGTGTGGGTTCCACAGGCCCGATTACGTTGAGGCTGTTGTTTTTTGCTATTTTCTTTAGTTTTTTACCGTTTTTATGGACTACTTTCGAGTTCCAGTTTTGGTGTTTCGCGTTAAAATCTTCCGCAAATATTGTAGGTGTGTTTTGATTGAAGATCGTTTGTATGTCTGATTCTACTATGTCTAATCCGGAGGGAAGATAATTTGCGTAAAGGTTTATCGGTCCCCTTTTTGTGTTTACTTGTATGCCTGTGTTTTCGATCATATCGAGTGTTTTGTATTCAAGTTCGCTGTGTTTTATTGTTTCGTGTACGAGTATAGCGGTTCCGCCGCCTTTTTGTACCGGCCTATCGTGTCTGTATGTTTTGTATTTTTGTATTTTTAATGAGTGACTTGGTTTTAGATGTGTTTCATTTAGCAGCATTACGTCTATTTGGTGTTCGTCTAAAAATACGTGTAATTCATGTTTTTTGTGTGTTATGCTTTGTGCATTCCAATAGGCTATTTTAATGTTGTGTTTGTGATTCATTGTCTGCGTGCATGGAAAAGTTTTGTAAGTTCATTTGTTTGTTCGAAAAAGCTTTGTGTTTGTTGGGGTGTAGCGTTTGTCGAGTTGAATGTTGGGAATAGTTTCCCAATCATGAGTGCAATTGTGTCGTCAGCTTTTTCGCGTGAGTTAGGTGTTGGTGTGTTTTCCCGGGTTGTGGGTGTAGTTACGGTGATGTTATTTGTCTGTTGTCTTTGAGTCCACGCGTTGTGTTTTGGTAGCGGTGCTTGTATGAGTGTTTGTGTTTGTATTTGTTCGTTTATTAGGTTATTTGGATTATTTTTGCATGATAAGCTGTTCGAGAGGTGAGCTCCGCAACAGTTTGCCCATTTAGGGGGGGTGGTTGTTGGCTTTGTGCATTCATGCGTCGAGTGTGACTCTCCGCACTTCATGCACGCGAAATTCACCTTGCACGTACGCTGTTGGTGACCGAATTTCTGACATCTGTGACACTGTACTACGTCTGTTCTAAGTCTGAGGGACTCTACTTTTACTTCTAATCCGCAAACTGTGTGGATGTCTAAAATTGACTTGTATTGTTTGTCTATTTCTATTAAAATAAGGGGGGCTGGAAGGCGGTCTTTACCGTTCATCCTAGTGAATTTCACGATCGGATAGTTTCTAGAATCTAGATCGGCTTTGATGTCTTCGTCGGTCAGGAATTGGGGTACGCCTCTGATGACGATTTTTAATTTCTTTTCACTACGGATTTGGTATGTGAAGGATTGAATGGCTTTTTCGTTGAGAATTCGGTTGAGATTGCGATAGTCTTGTTCTGTTCATGGAGTGATTTGGACTCCGGCCTGGACGTATCTACTTTGTGTGTAATTAATGTTGTTTGAATTCATGATTTCTCGGACTAGATTCCATTGTGTTGGGTCAGTGATTGTAATTGGGGAGATAGTGGGCATTTTGGTTTGTGTTGGTTATTGTTTTTGTGATTGTTTTTTGCTGTTTGTGTGTGTTTGTGTGTTTAGCGGTACTTACCCCGGGTTTCTCTGCAGAAGTGGAGGCTGTCGGCTGGTCGTCGCTCTCCATTGTTGTTATTTCTTCTGTTTTCTTTTCTTCTTCGATGGTTCTTAGTACTTCGTAACTGTTGCTCAATTCTATCTGCGGTGGTTCGGCCTTTTGTCGCTTGTTGGATTTTCGTTCATCTTGATCTCGTTCATCTTGTTCTCGAAGGCGTTGTGCATAATCTTGACAAAGTTCTCGATTGTATATTGAAGTTATTCGTAGGTGTTGATGTTCTTCATGTCCAGTGCTATACTTTGGGCGTTGTCGTTGGTGCCAGCCATTTCTTCTTGTTTCGCTTCGTTGTCGGAAAAATATATTATAATATAATATATCGGTCGTATTTATTCTATTACTACCGATGTGCTCAGAGCAATCGATAGCGTGCGAATGACCGTTGTTATGAGCTGCTTCTGCTTATATACTGTTGCGTCAGTGCGGGCGTGACCTTGTCGGTGTTACGCGCGAACGGCTTCGTGTGATTGATCTGGATGTTAATGTGTTCTGTGAACGGTTCGGTTGACATAGCGATGTGTCTTGTTTGAGTTGAGTGCTGATATGTAGGTGAGCGGGAAAGGGGTTCCATGTATATGGCAGGCGCTGGCCATCGTTGCGTTTATTAAGACTGTTTGGCCTTCTTTCTATTTGTATAATTCTTACGGATAAGTTTTCCCTCTTGGCTAGAATTGATCAAAGTCGATAGCATGACCCGTTAGTAGCCGATGTTGTACCAGGGATGATGTTACTTATTTCTTGACTACTGCATTTTTGTGTTCCTCCCTCCTTACGTTTACCAGATAAACAGACGAATAAACGTAATAAGAGAGGAACATAGAGCGCCATCACACTACGCTTTACCTGTTCGCGCTCATGCGGATGTAGTTTTTCCAAGTCATTGGTCAGATAGGAGAGGGATAACAGTGTGGTCACCCATATCACCAGATTTATCTCCTCTCGATTATATCTTGTGGGGATACTTAAAAAGTAAAGTATACGTGACTCGGCCGGCGAATTTAGAAGATTTAAAAGCACGAATACGCCAAGAAACTAGAAACATTAGACAACGCTCAAGAAGAATTTCTGAATGAACGGTTAATTCGAACATTTAATTTACATGATTATGTTTTCATTTTTAATGTTTACGATAATATTACTCTAAAATTTCAAAATTGCCTTGTCGTATGTTAAAAATCTGCCCTTTCCAATTCTGTAATAAAAAATGGGTATTTATATTTAAAAAATGACGTCATATCGGTTTTTGAGATACCTTGTATATTTCAAGTTCACATAAGAAAACTCTAAATTAAAAATAAAAATCGACTAGCTCGAGGGTTTTTTTAAATTTCGCTTTTAATTTTTATTGAAGTTATCGGCTACTTTACGGATGCACTGTATATATATATATATATATATATATATATATATATATATAAGGTAAACTTAATAAGTCGGCGATTAAAGGTCTGGTTTACTTCAAAGTATATATATTTAAAACAACCCTACATCTTTCGGCAATACGCCTTTGTCAAGGGAATACAAAATATAAATGACAGAATATAATGACAGATTTTATATTCTGTCATTTATATTTTATATTCCCTTGACAAAGGCGTATTGCCGAAACATGTAGGGTTGTTTTAAATATATATACTTTGAAGTAAACCAGACCTTTAATCGCCGACTTATTAAGTTTACCTTATCATACCAAGGTCACGAAGATATTATATTTATATATATATATATATATATATATATATATATATATATATATATAATTAGACCAGGAGTCTTTGCCGTTTGAACATGTGTGAAAAGGAAAATTTTTTTGGGGGGAATCCAGCAAAATTAAACTCTATTATTTACGTCAGTTCTTTATTTTTTCTCCCAATATTTCGCATCAAAATCGTATGCTTCCTCAGGGGGTCACTTTAAGAGAAGATGGAAACAAATTAACTACTTATTAACTAAAGAAAGTCGTTAATACTTACAAATGTGAACTGTTTTCGAATGGAGAAATTACCCGTCTCAATATTCATAATGTTTGCAATATTTTAAAGTAATACGACTAATAACAACGGCGTACACATAGTTTACTCAGAAAGTACAGTTTAAGGCCCGGACAAACACCTTTAAAAGAGAGGTACACGTGTAGTTGCGACGAACAAAAACAGTCCTCGCACAAACACATGTTATCTGTCACAAAGTTAATACATATAATGTTAGAGGATGACAGTGTAAAGATCCGGTAATGTTTTAGAGAAGAAAAATACAAACCCGCTTGTTATACACGAAATCATATCTCTAACGGAGTTAGTCACCAACCAAAGTTACTTTACATTTTACAACAAATTCTATAAACAAACAGAAGGTCTGGCAATGGGCTCACCTCTAAGTCCTCTATTAGCTGAAATTTTCATGAAGCATGTTACAGAAAAAATTCTTTCATCACAACTAGGTAAAAAGCATATTAAGTTCTGGTATCGGTATGTAGACGACATCCTAGCTTGCTTTAAGAGTACTCATAGACAACTACAAACATTTCTTAACTAGGTACATAAATTCAATCCATTCTAATATCAATTTTACAGTAGAAATAGAAGAGAATAATGGTATTAACTTCCTGGATTTAAAATTAAACAAATTATATTCGAGCTTAAAATTTGATATTATATCGTAAACCTACTTTCACTGATTGCATTATTCTCAAAGATTCACTACACCCTAAGGCACACAAACATTCATTTTTTAATTCTATGATACATAGAGCATTAAATATTCCTTTGTCTAATGAATCTTTTGTTCGTGAAATCAATACTATAAAACAAATAGCTGTAAACAATAGTTATAAAAGTAGCGTAATTGACAGTATACTAAAGAAAAAACAGTTCCAAGTGGCCCTTAGTTTAGTATATCCTAAAGATAGTGCTAATTTGAAACAATTTGTCTCCTTAACTTACTTCGGTAAAATAAGCCGGCAAATTGGAAATATAATTTCAAAAAATAATAGTAATGTTAGTATAGCTTACAAACCATATGTAAAAACAAGTAATTTCATTTTTAACGCAAAACCTAAAACAGATATCAATAATAAATCAGGAGTGTACAAATTATATTGTAATTATTGTAAAAGTGTATATATAGGTCAGACTGGTCGAAGTTGTATTATACTGGTAAGAGAACACATGAGGTCATATAAACTAAAGAAGACAAATTCGACATTCGCAAACCATCTTATTACAGAAAGGCACACATTTGGTCATCATAAAATATTGCATTTGGCCGAGAAAGGTCGTAAATTAAATCTTTTAGAGTCACTAGAAATTTTTAAAAGCGGCAACAACACAATAAATATTGTTCTTAACGATCAGTTGGATCTTATATATACACCTCTTTTCCAATGTTGTATATAATAGTTAAGTATATAGTAGTAATTTTAAATAACATCATAAACCACCCCCATATATTTTTGTGTCATTTATAAGATCTATGTAGGCCTGTAACTTTTGCAGTTTGATAATGACATTGTATGTCGAAACCGCGGTCACTATTACATGTGAATAAAGTGGTATAATAAAGTTATTGTTTTATTTTATTTTATTATTTTCAATCATTTTTATTTTTCTTGTACGTCAATTTTAGTATTTTTCAACTCTACATTTTGTAAGTATTTTTACTACTGCTTTATACTCTTATTTATTTTATGTTATTTTTCTTATTAATCTTGTAGTATCCCCAGAAGAAGCAACAAAGTTGTTGCGAAATATAGGCTTACTTAATAAAGGAGTTTTTTAATTGACAGACCGCTTGCCCGATTTTAATTTATTTTATCAATATATATTACGGTCGATAATTTCGTTTAAATTATATATATATATATATATATATATATATATATATATATATACATATTCATAGTAGAATAAATTCATGTTATTGAATAATTTCCGAAAATGAATGAGAGAATATACTGATATAAATTATATTCCTTTGTAGGATTGCAGCAATTAAATTTATACTCATACAAAATATAGGAGCATTCATTTCTTCTCACACAAACTGAATGTGTTTTCGGATTTCGATTATTTATCGTACTATTCCAGTTCAAATAATACTTTTACGTAATATAAATGAAAGAAAATAGAACAAAGTTTTCGATTATTCAAGAAAATAATCCGTCTTAATCATTTATTTAAAACGTGGAGAACAATAAAGACAAATAATAAAAGTACTTATTGCATACTACTGGTAAACAAAAAAAATATGTTTACTGTTAAATTCGGACAAAATTATTAGAATAATACCTAAAATGTGACTATATACACGATGAACCAATCAAAACTTATCCACCCCATGGATTGGTCCACGATATTGCCCGCCTTCCCGTTAATTTTTAATCGGGACGATTGAAGGCGATTATTTGTTTTATTGGACGGGATCGTCGGTATCAGATTCGTTTATCATTTGTTTGGAAGTAGTTACGTAGCCTTCAACTGTCAGCAGTAACAAGAGTTTTATTAAATAGTCTGTAATGTAACATCTTATAAGTTCTAAGGAATAACGATTAAATACCTTATATTGAGGGAAACAAGTTACAAAACAATTTAGTGTATTTGTTCGTGATGCAACTGTGATTTTTAAGGAAACTGTCGTTAGTCTAAATAAAATCGTTCAAGGTTTGTTTTTTATTATACTGCATTAGCTTGATAACGTACGTCTAAGCACTGTAATAGAACAGCTAATTCAAATATTATAAAACAATAATAGGTACTCACGAACCGCACTAGTTTTAGAGCAATTATAAAACTTTTACGCACAAGTAAATAGATATTTACTACCTTAGTAGTAAAACTTTATAGGAGATAATAGATTTGTTAATATTCGTTGGATAGAAAAAATATTTATTTGAAGCGATGGTTCAAATGGCCAATTTCTTTTAATCTACGTAAAGAAACATTCACCACTGGTTTCAATTAAATTTTCATTTAGAGTAGCCTATGATTTCAATATAAATTTGGGAATACTGTGGAACAGTATGGTTTTTTCAAGTCAAATTTTGACAACTGTCATAGTTAAGTCAATTTATTGAAAAGTTATCTTATCAGTCAGATTATTTATTATTATGTTAGAAACACAACACAAAGTTTCTATTGTTGAAAGTTATTTTAGAACTAATAGATTAGTAAGTGACCAGTGAGTTTATATATATATATATATATATATACATATATATATATATATATATATATATATATATATAAATTTACAACTATTTGTGTTATCGGTCTGTTTTAATTAAAACTCAATATTTCGTCAATAGATTTAGAGCTAGAGTTAAGTGTTGGCGGTCTTATTGAATAATTCACATGTAATCGTCACTAGCAACTCACAAATAACACATGAACATTATAAACTTAAACAAACAACGATAACTGTAAAATTTTGACTTGACCTTTTTCACCCACATGTCTTTCTAATTCAAAAAGTCAAAAAATATATTGACGAAATATTGAGATTTAATTAAAACACACCGATAACCCAAATAGTTGTGAATTTATATTAGTAAGGTCAAGAAATTTTCTAAAATTATATATATATACCGTATGTCCCCGGATTGAGTTTACAAGAGGAAAAAAATTTTTATTTTTGATTTTACCAAAAAGTGCTAAAGGAATAAAATTTTTTGCTTAATTTCAAATGACCAAATCTGTAATTAGAATTTCAGTACCACTTATCTATGTTCTAAAAAATTTTTTTTTAAATTTTTTTCATCGCAGTACATCTATTATTTTTTAATGGTAGAAGCCTTTGACTTGAAAATGTCATACACTAATTTATTTGTCAAAAATAAGTTCAAACTGTAATTCTGTAAGTTTTGGTGAAAATGTTAACGTTATCACAAAAAATATATTTAATACAATGTTACGGTATTGGGGAAAAGAGCTATCGTCGTATTGCTGAAGAATTTAATACAAAATTTCCCGAAGTAACTGTTTCCCGTATGGGTATAAGGAAGTTGGTGAAAAAATTTTTGGAAACTGGTTCTGTTCTGAATTTAAAGAAAAAGAAAATAGTACGTGATGAAGATGATGCTACTACAGTTATAATTTTGGATTCGGTGCAAGATAATCCTAAACTTTCATTGCGGAGACGGGCGCTTCAACTGAATATGAGCAAATCCCATATTCAAAGAGTTTTGAAGGAACGTAAATTATGCCCCTATAAACCGATTTTTAATCATACGTTAGAACCGGGAGATGATGAGAAGCGTCTTTATTTTTGCATGTGGATGGGAGATGAAATAATGGAGAACCAAAATTTTCACAAAAGCATTGTATTTTCCGATGAAGCAACTTTTTCTAGCAATGGTACCGTTTCGTCACAACATGTTCGTTATTGGAGTGATACTAATCCTCACTTTAGAATTGCATCAAAACGTCAATACTTTGTTAAGGTAAACGTGTGGTGTGCTGTTTCTTATCATGGAATAATAGGGCCATATTTTTTTTATGCTAATGTAAATCAGCATAATTATTTGGAAATGTTGAGCAATTTTTTTCTGGGATGGTTTAAGTGAACTCCCACTTGCTTATCGGCAGAGGATGTATTTTCAACAGGATGGTTGTCCGGCCCACCGTTCGCGCATCGTAGCTGCCTGGCTCAATCAAAAATTCGAAAATAATTAGATTGGCTGGAATGGTCCTGTTTTGTGGCCTCCAAGAAGCCCTGACTTAACTATTTTAGATTTTTATTTGTGGGGACGGTTAAAGCAACTAGTCTACATGGACAACTTGCCTAACAATGTGGATGTATTAAAAAATCGCATTAGAGATGCTGTTGCATCCTTGACGCTTGAAGAAATTCGCACAGTTACAAGGAACTGCGGCTTAGAGTCGAATTGTGTGCTGAAAGGGGTGGCGAATTAATAGAATAGTTTTAAACATTATTGTTTCTAGCCTAATTATTTTTTTATTGTTGATTGAAAATAAAAAATAAAAATTTGTAATTCTAAATAGGGGTTTGACAGTTTCGTAATTCTAATTACAGATTTGGTCATTTGAAATTAAGCAAAAAATTTTATTCCTTTAGCACTTTTTTGTAAAATCAAAAATAAAATTTTTTTTCCTCTTGTAAACTCAATCCGGGGACATACGGTATATATAAGTTTTTAGATAATATCTTAGCCGTTTATTGAATATAACAATATATATAAAAGCCGAAAAACTCCAATAATTTATCAATTGTTAGATATATATATTTAGTGTTAATAAGAATTAAAATTTATTTCTTATTTATTTTATTGGCCGTGTCATAATATTAAAATAATAGACTTTTTCTTGGTTTAGCGACCTTTAATGAATTTCACCAGATAACATTAAAACATAATTTTGATTTTCAAAATACAAAAATAATAACCAAGCAAAAAAATATAAAGGCTAGGGAAGTCTTAGAAATGATTCATATATTCAAAAACAACAAAACAATCAACGATCGTAACGAGACTGATGGACTTTCTAAACTTTATTATCCGCTCATTAAACAATAGAAAAAAACCCCAACCACCCAAAAAAATTTTTTTCCCATTGTAAATATACTGTATTTTCCCAAGCACATGACCTGACCAAACTAATTTTAAAAGGAAATAAACAATTTCATTTCTGCACCAAGACATTTAATTACACTAAATATTCCGAGAAAGGCGTTCGACCCTATTAAAAGGCTCGACATGTCTGGCCATACATGTTACACAAAATATGTGTTTTGACACGAAATAAATTGGTGAGTTTTGTATCCTTTAATTTTCCTTACTTTAATTATTACTTTAATTTTAATTTTAATTCATTCATACAAATGTAAATATATTTCTTACCTTTTTCTGTATTAATTTTTTAGTTCTAATCACTTGAAAAAGACTTAAAAATAAAAAAGTCGAAACGTCGTAGTAAAAAACTGAAATTCATTAAAGGTCGCTAAAACAAGAAAAAGTCTATTATTTTAATATATATATATTTATAAACCCACTGTTCATTTACTAATCTATCAGTTCTAAAATAACTTTCAACAATAAAAACTTTGTGTTGTGTTATAATATGTATATATATATATATATATATATATATATATATATATATATATATATATATATAGTTAAATAACGAGCCACCGAAAAAATTCATAATTGGAGTAGACTGTGAAATTGGGTTGGTACTTTAGCCACTTCCACATAATGACATTTATTATTTGACATTGAAACTACAAGTTTGTGTCAAATTTTTCAAAGCTAAAAAGTTAGAGTTGGTTTGTGTTTAGATGTAAATGCACAACATTTTCAACAACTTCTGTAGCTATATGTAAATTTTGATTATGATTTCGATATTTAATAAATTATTTGTTTTCTTTTTTGTTGTAGTATCATTTCAATGCCATAACCTTTTTTTACAATGAAACCAAATGAATCTGTCAAGCATCAAGTAATGTGTCATTATGCGGAAGTAGCTAAAGTACCAACCCAATTTCACAGTCTACTCCAATTATGAATTTTTTCGATGGCTCGTTACAATTAATCAGTATATACAGGATTTTCGACAACATTTCCCTAATCTTGCAATCACGTATGAACAACTGGCTAGTCAAATTCATGATTGTGTTGAGAGATTGCGTCAATCGAGGACAGTATTTCGTAAATTCGGCCGCGGAGCACCTAAAAAAGACTTGCTGATTGCATTCAAGATGTTCGATATCGAATGTAAAACTCACAAATGAAATCTATTGCGAAACTGTCACAAGAAGTTCAGTTATCAGTTGGAACATGCGACGCTATTCTTAAAAAAGATTTAAAATTATATCCATATAAAATTCAAGCTGTTCATGAACTCGGTCCCGTTGATTATGATAGAAAAACCGAGTACTGCCAATGGTTCTTTAATAACTTGAAAAATAATGATGTTCTTAATAAATGTTTCTTTACTGTTGCGGCCTGGATTCATCTTTCGGGAGAGATATTTAAATAAACAAAATATGAGAATATGGTCGGCAGAAAATCCTCATGAATTTATGGAAATACCATTTCATACGCATAAAATTGGATGGCGGTGTGAAGGACGCGAACCATTGGATCCATATTTTTTAATGGATCAATAAATGCTGAAAGATATCGAAATAACTTATTAGAACCCTTTATTAATCAGTCACGAAATTACAGAAAGATTTTTCCAACAAGACAATGCTCGTTTTGAAGAGTTCTTTGAAAATCAAGTACTGAATTTTACTCCAAGGTCTGGGAACTCTTGATTACTTCATTTTTTCGCACATGAATAACACGTTTTTTAAAACGCTACAACTTAAAATTAAAGAACATTTTAATAATATTACAGAAGTTTGTGATAATATACCCTTCATTTGTCAAACCCATTCAAGAACATGAAACGCAGAGTTCGTGTGTGCATAGACACAAGAGGGCAATATTTCAAGCATCTTCTTTAACGTAGTATTTTTACAATAAACGCGTTTCTGTAAATAAATGTCTTTTAATTAAAACATTTTACAAGAAATAAGATTAAGTGGTAACACAATTAAATTGTAATCTCTCAGGTGAAAAAAATTGACTTTCAAAAAACCTTATGTTCCACAGTGTTCCCAAATTTATAATGAAATCATAGGCTACTCCATTGGAAATTTAATTGAATGCATGGTATTTTAACGAATTTATAATAACGTTTGAGCTACAAAATTAGTCATAAGAAAAATAAATCATGTCTTAGATTGTACTTACTAGTTTATCTGTCGTTTGGTAAAAAAATCCTATTTTAGTATTTAAAAAGCATATCGTATTAGTAATTAGGTATTTTGACTTTTTTTATTTATTTTATTGTTTAAAATAAAAAGATTGTGAAAGAAATCAAACAAAACATTATCATAGCCTCATCACTATCATTGAAAGAACCAATAAAGAGCAGAAAAAAATTTTTGGCTTGAGGTATATCTTACTGAGTCGCTTCTAAATGATAACGATGTAGTGTAGATAATTTTTAAGCATACATTTAGTAATACCGTACGAGATATCCAATTTCTCCTGAAAGTGTCGCAGGCGTTTCTCAATTCCTTGCCTGACCGCTTCAACAGTAACTACATTCGTGATAATTAATTTAGCATTGCTTTTTCTGCGACTCCCAATTCCTTTTCCTAAAAAAACTGCTCAAAATGAAAAATTGATTTACTGAAATATCAGTCGGGGTAGCCTCATTCGAAAATTCCTAGAAAACCTTCACATAAGTCTCTAATAAAATAAAGCCATTTACCATTGAATTTTCTGCCATTTCTTAAATAAATTTTAACGACATGTCTTTTTTGTTGTTTCTTAAATACAAAACCCATTATTTACTGACAAATTTCTACAAAAATTTGACTAATTTCCCAATTTAAATTCGATTTAACAGCTCTTAGTCAATTTCTCTGTATACAAGAGTTCACTGTTATATATGCCTTTCTCGAACATAGCCTACTCTTACAAAAATTTTGTAACGCAGTTGTTATGTTTAATGCGCTGCCAGAGCTTATATGCGGTTGGTAAGTAATAAAAATAATAAAATAAAGTTTACAAAAATGACGCATCATTGAGTTTTCTGCCATTTCTTAAATAAATTTCAACTCTATGTTGTTTTTGTAGTTTCTTAAATATGAAACTCATTATTTACTGCCAAATTTACACAAATATACAAATATTCTCAATTTCAATTCTATTTATAAATAACAGTTCTCAGTCAATTTCTCAGACATTACTCTTGACTAAGACACGTCATAATAAAAAATAATAACATAAAATTTATGATGCGGCAACAGAAAATTAGAAAAAAAATTGTAAACTCCTTACCACCTTAATACTCGTATCCTATATACATATTTGATTAACTAAGTTGCTATCTTCAGTAGGAATAAACAACAATGTTGAGCATGATATGAGTGTTTATGTGAACGTCTAGTAAAGTGTTTAGCAATCTTGGTGTTTCAACTTTACTGTGCACATATTCAACATTGTCATTTCTTCCTACTGAAAATGACAATTTACTTGTTCAAATGCGTATATAAGACACGATTAATGTGGTAAGAAGTTTTACATAGTTTTTTTAAAGTTTCTACTTAGCCACAGGCTCCAGCGAAAGGCTTTTCACGGTAGCTTGGAGATTTCTGTAGAACTATTAATTTAAAGCAAAAGAATAGAAGGCATACTGTATTAAAATACTTAATTTTAAAAATTTAAATAACAAATTATTTGGAAGGTAAATATTAACCTCGTGAAATTTACTTGTAATCGATACCCAAGTTTAATAGTTTTGCATTTACAATTGTGATAAGTTTTAATAATCCTTCTGTAGAAGTTAGGAAATGATGTATTCCATTGCGGCACAAGCCTGTCTGCATAGCACA
The DNA here is from genome assembly GCA_935421215.2 of Melolontha melolontha. Taxonomy (NCBI): domain Eukaryota; kingdom Metazoa; phylum Arthropoda; class Insecta; order Coleoptera; family Scarabaeidae; genus Melolontha; species Melolontha melolontha. The sequence goes on along the minus strand of OW285241.1, from coordinate 50,510,403 downwards.
GTTAATTATAGCTTACTGTTTGAAATAAATTTCAATTTAGCAAATTACAAAGTTACATACCGGAAAATAACAAACATATTTTCTACATAAATTTAAACCAAGGAATCAGCAGTAAAGTGAAGATCAGTATGTAGTGGCAGGGGAAAAGTTATCTCGCATAGCTTAGTATAAAGTTGCTCGTTTAATGAAATATACTCGAATATACGCTAACAAAGAATATATACTGACTTTCAAAAAAATACGAACATCCGGGAGGGGCTGATCAATTTTAATAAAATTTATACATAATGAAATAAATGCTTCCTACATATACGACGCTAATTAATCGAATTTTTTAATGAAAAAAATTCGCTCTTATGAAGGATTCGAACCTGCGTCCTCTGGTTTGCCGGACCACATTCTTAACCCTTGAGCTGTTAAGGGACTGAAGTTAGAATCGCGGGAAAAGTCTTAAATTGCATTGAGAACATATTTTAAGGCCTTTCCTGTGATTCGAACTTCGGTCCCTTAATAGCTCAAGGGTTAAGAGCGTGGTCCGGCAAACCAGAGGACACAGGTTCTAATCCTGGATAAGGGCGAATTTTTCCAGTAAAAAAAAATCGATTAATTAGCGTCGTATGTGTAGAAAGCATTTATTTCATTCACATCACTTCGCGAAAATGCAATTGATTTGCACATTTATACATAATGTGTGATAACGCAATGCAGTTTGTGTGTATGCAAACAATCTCAATCAGGTCACAGCCTCGTTCCCGTAACGCAAGTGTAACGTGTGTTACAAATACGTCCTCGCTAATGCGAGTTGTTTGCAAACACAAACTACATGTCAGGGTTTGTATAATATTCCCTAAGTAGTACGAGGATGATCTGATGTATATATAACGAGAGTAATGCAAGGGACAGAAATTCACATTCAGATTCAGATTCAGATTCACATTCACATTCACATATTCAGTCTTAATCAAGAGTCAGATTCTTAATCAGAATCATGTCCTCTTTCGTACTCTCTTTTGATAGACAGTAATAATATTAATGATAAGTATATCATAATGTATATAATCGTTATCCAGTTCTAAGTGTTAAATATTAATTATACGATGTTACCCAAACTTCGTGAGTGTCTTACTTTACCATAAGTCGCCCTACCTGTTATCCCGTGCGGCTACCCAACGGCCCACATCACATGGCGATTCTGCCTACCTACGGCTCAGGACCATTCTGCCAGTCAAGTAAGACTGCAGGGAACATGTAGGAAGCCGGAACGGACCAAGGAAGGAAAAACCTACAGTGTAGCAGGTCAAATCAAGAAATGGGCAATTACGCGACGAAGGAAGAGGTAATCATCGCTGGCAATGACGCCAACATAAAAAACAACGTAGACACCATCGACATCCTCGGCGTAGTGGCATTCGTGGGAGTTATGGTAATATTAACGTCCTGCTGCTGCTACGGTGTATACCGGCACGTGAACAAGAGGATGACGAAGGCCCTCTCCGCTCAGGTTCAACTGGAGTTCCACCGAAGCCAGGAGAAGGTCTAGTCTAACACCCATGTCCGCCCCCGACCAATACACACAAATATACGAAGAAGTAAAGGTATTTTTTAGTAATTTAAGGAAAGACAATGTTAGTAATAAGAGTGATATTAACGTAATTAAGCGCAAACAAGCGCTAATAGACAATTTTAATCTTAGATTGTATGAAATAAGGGACAATTTTAATAAAGTAGCACATAGCTTAAGTACCCGGGAGGCAACTAAAAATTGTATTAAAGACATTACCGCGACGTTAGATGAGGCTACTGAAATTTTAAATAGCAGATTAAGTAATTTAAATGTAACAATTGGCAACATGGCTGAGAATTTCGATTTACGGACTGCCTCAAGTTTATTACCTGTAATGAACGGTAAAGAAGAAGTAACTCTGCAACTTATAGATTCGATCGAATTATATGACGCTTTGTTAGATAACGCGGGAAAGGAAAGTTTAACCAAATACGTTCTAAAAACACGGTTATCCCCTAAAGCGAAATTAAGGTACTCAAAACATACCCCAACAATGCCGCTTTAATTACAGACTTAAAACGCTATTTCATTACCAAAAAATCGGTCGCAGCATTAACGTCACAATTATACAATGCGAAACAGGGCGCGAAAACGATAAACGAATACGGCGAGACAGTAGAAGATCTGCTCGCGCAATTATCAATCACGCAAGCAGGCGATGACGACACGTTAGTAGATAAATTCCGTTCCGCAAATGAACAAATTGCAGTTAATACATTCGCAAATGGACTTCGCGACCCCAACATAAAATTATTAATAAAAGCTCGCAACCCTAGCACATTAAGCGACGCGATTCAGGAGGCTTCAAACGAACAGATACTCAACCCCGCAAGCAATACAATTTATCATTTCTCAAGAAAAGCTACGTTTAATAATTCAAAAACTACGTTTAATCATGCACAAGCCAAAGACAATCGGTATCGAAGATATAAGCAAACTAACGACGAGAATAGACGAAGAAATGACAATACACATAGCAATTATAATCAAAATTATAGAAAGAAATTTGTAAGGCGCGACAAACGCGATAGCCGCGACAGAGTATTCGCTGTATCATCAAACACGACCCAGCGCGACGATAATAAAGATAATCAATTTTTTCGAAGAGTAGTCAACTAAAAACAGATTCCGGTCAACACTTTTTTAACCTCGACGGTTTAACATATATTAATTCATATTTCAATAATAAAGACAATCTATTTCTAGTTGACACAGGTGCTTCGATAAGTGTTATATTTTTAAATTCTTATACAAACATAATTGTTGATAAAACACAGAAGGTAAACGTAATCGGCATCAACGGCAAAACACAAACAAACGGATCCGCTTTCATTACGCTAAACCTAGGCGAGGCCAAGGTCAGGCACAAATTTGCAGTGCTAGACAATGTAAACAGTAACAAATTTATAGGTATCATCGGTTCTGACATGCTTGCCAAATACAACACCGTTATAGACTACGAGAAATATAATATTACGTTTTCAATTGAAGGTCAGCAAATTACATTACCAATGCATTCCGACGAAAACACGGTTGTTAATATTCCGCCTCGTTGTGAAATAATCAAATATTTTAAAGTAAGTACGTGTAGCGATTGTGTAGTTTCCCAGAAGGAAGCTGCCCCAGGTATATTTATAGCAGGCTCTGTTGTCACCCCGAAAAATGGTTTAGTGCCCGTAAGAATACTGAATACAAGAGATAGCGACGCGACATTGAAGAACTTTGCTCCTACGGTAACAGACCTTGATAAATACAACGTCTGCAGTTTCAGGTGTAATGACACTAAATCAGTCGAACGCGTCGACAAAGTTTTACAAACAGTAAACACCTCACATCTAAACAAAGAAGAAAACATTACGATGCAAAAAATTATCGCTAAGTATTGCGACGTGTTTTTCCTTGATTCAGATAAGCTTACGCACACGAACATATACAGGGGAGACATACAGGTTAACCCGCAGATAAATCCGATATATTCTAAACCCTATCGATTGCCACATTCCCAGAAACTTGAGATCGACAGACAAGTAGAGAAACTTTTGTCCGATGGCATTATAGAAAAGGCAAAGTCACCGTGGTCATCCCCACTATTATTAGTTCCCAAGAAAAAGGATAAGGACGGAAACCGGAAGTGGAGGATAGTGATCGACTACCGCTTGTTAAATAAGCAGATAGTCGATGACAAATTCCCACTGCCATCAATCAACGAGATCTTAGACTCGCTTTCAGGCGCAGTCTATTTTTCTCATTTAGATTTAGCACAAGGCTATCACCAGATAGAATTAGAGCCCAAAAGTCGTCCCTACACAGCATTTACTACCGACAAAGATCAATATCAAATGTGTCGACTTCCAATGGGACTAAAAACAAGTAGTAGCGCTTTTTCCAGAGCCATGACAATAGCAATGTCAGGACTTAATTATGAACAATGTTTCATATATCTTGACGATCTCATAGTTTTCGGCAACAATCTCCGACAACACAATCTGAATTTAGTTAGAGTACTGGAACGGCTAAGAAAGGTTAATCTTAAACTTAACCCAGGCAAATGCGATTTTTTACGAAAGGAAATTTTATATTTGGGACACATCATTTCGGCGGAAGGAGTCTCACCTGACCCTTCCAACGTAAAAGCCTTAATGGAATACACGGTTCCTAAGAACGCAAAAGACGTAAAACGATTTGTCGCATTCGCCAACTACTATAGACGTTTCATTCCAAATTTTGCCAACATCGTGAATCCTTTGAACAACCTTACAAGGAAAAATGTGATTTTTACATGGTCCAATGTGGAACAAAAGGCATTTGAAAAGCTCGAGCTAGCCCTACAGACACCACCAGTTTTGCAATATCCAGATTTCGATGCAGATAACATGTTTACTCTAAAAACAGACGCATCCGGCTACTCAATTGGTGCAGTGCTATCCAACGGCAACGACAGGCCAATCGCTTATGCCAGTCGATCCCTAAACAAAGCGGAAAGGAACTACTGCACAATTGAAAAAGAGTTATTAGCCGTGGTTTGGGCAGTGAAGCATTTCAGGCCTTACTTATATGGTCGAAAATTCAAGATCTTCACAGATCATAGGCCATTAGTATATTTGTTTGGAACCAACCCGTCTAGCCGTCTTACGAAATTCAGATTAGTGTTAGAAGAATACGATTTTATCATCAATTACGTTAAGGGTTCAGAGAACGTAGTTGCAGACGCCTTATCACGGATAGAGATAGATTCCAACGACTTGAAGAAGGTTAGTAATGGGATTAATGACAGCGTTTTTGTTACGACTAGGGCCCAGTCAAGACAGACAGCTGCCGATTGCACCATTACGAAACCAGCAGTCACAGATTCCACCGGCTCCAGGGCAGATCACCCCGGGGTTGTGGAACTGTTGAAAAGGCCAGCGGGATCTATTGAACTTCGAGTGATAGACAAGGCAAGCTTCAATTCCCTCCAACGTCGTAACGGAACAAGCATGCGTTCCAAGGAAATATTCCTATACGACGAAGATGCTCTCACAATTTTTATGAAGGAGACTGTAGCTACAATAAGTCCTCAGCAGTACATGCGCTTATTGGCTACACTCCAGGAGTTCTGCGCAGGACACGACATACAGGAAATATGTATAGTCAAAGACAATTTCAGGAACAGCGACTTCCTGAGAAATTTTATTCCATGGAAGAAGAGAGAGCCAAACGATTTAAAGATAAACGTAATAGGAGGAGTAGTAAGAATTGAAGACTACGAAACACAGCAACTAATCATCAACGATTATCATATGCTACGTACAGGAGGACACGGAGGAGTAAACCGAACATTTACCCAGATCAAAAGGTTTTATTATTGGCCAAAACTAAAGCACGACATCGAATCATTCGTGAAACGGTGTAGTGATTGCCAAAAACACAAGCACTCAATACCAAACAAAGAACCAATCAAGGTAACGACCACATCGTCATACGCTTTCCAAAAGATTTTTGTAGATCTAGTAGGTCCATTAAACCAAGACCACGAGGAGAACAAGTACATCTTGACACTCCAATGCGAACTAACAAAATTCGTGGAAGCATATCCTATTCAAAGCAAAGAAGCTGCCACAGTAGCCAGAGCCCTGGTCGAGAATTTTATATTAAGATACGCTATTCCCGAACAGATAGCTTCCGACCAAGGAACAGAGTTTATGGCTGCAGTTTTCAAGGAAACTTGCTCACTGTTAGGAATACAGCAATTGAGATCAACTGCTTACCACCACGAAACGTTAGGCGCATTAGAGAATACACATAAGAATCTCGGAGCGTATCTACGAATCCAATTAGATAACCATAAAGACAATTGGTCGACTTGGATACCTTATTGGTGCTTTGCATTTAATAACACAGTGCATACTGAAACCAAATATACACCGCATGAGTTAGTTTTCGGTAAACACAATCCCCTACCTTCATCAATAACGAACGCGATAGAGCCGCTATTCAATTTTGAAAATTACGCCGCAGAAATGAAATACAGACTCCAGACAGCCCTGCACGATGCGAAACATAATTTGATCCTATCGAAAGTTAAGAGGCAAGAAAAGTTAAATAGGAATCGCAGGCCCACACACTTTTGTGTCGGCGATCAAGTTTTATTAAAAAACGAAGCAGGGAATAAACTTGAGTCACTGTATAACGGCCCCTTTATAGTAACTGAAACAGACAAGCCGCCAAACATAACAGTTTGCATAAACGGTAAAGACACCGAAATACACAAAAACCGCCTTAAGCATTATCACGCCTAAAAACAAATACAAATATGTCAGTTAGTACAATTGTTAAAATAAGTGTAAATATGTTAGTAGGAAATAAGAAACTTGTATACATGTAATGAATAAGCAACTATTTTTAAGGTTAATAGTATATGTCATATTTTTAGTGTTCACCGTACTACAAGAATAAGAAAGGTATAGATTTTAACGTAAGAAAAACAAACACCTCAGCGTTATTTTTCTTAACCCCAGGAAGGGTGGTGTGATAACGCAATGCAGTTTGTGTGTATGCAAACAATCTCAATCAGGTCACAGCCTCGTTCCCGTAACGCAAGTGTAACGTGTGTTACAAATACGTCCTCGCTAATGCGAGTTGTTTGCAAACACAAACTACATGTCAGGGTTTGTATAATATTCCCTAAGTAGTACGAGGATGATCTGATGTATATATAACGAGAGTAATGCAAGGGACAGACATTCACATTCAGATTCAGATTCAGATTCACATTCACATTCACATATTCAGTCTTAATCAAGAGTCAGATTCTTAATCAGAATCATGTCCTCTTTCATACTCTCTTTTGATAGACAGTAATAATATTAATGATAAGTATATCATAATGTATATAATCGTTATCCAGTTCTAAGTGTTAAATATTAATTATACGATGTTACCCAAACTTCGTGAGTGTCTTACTTTACCATAAGTCGCCCTACCTGTTATCCCGTGCGGCTACCCAACGACCCACATCACAAATGTTTGCTTAATAAAAATTAAGAAATTATTACATTTTCAAACTAAAATATTAAAAAATAACAATATTATAAGGGATGTTTCCAAAGTTCTGGGAATTTAGCGATATTTTTTTTATTTTGTCAATTTTCATCATTACAACGTAGTTTTTCAACATAATCGCCATTTAATTACATACATTTATCCCAACGATAAATTATTTTTTTTAGCCGTCCTCAAAGAAATTTTGCTGTGTTTCCTCAATCCACATAGTTAATAAACGTTTTATACAGTTTATGACAGTTAAACTCTCAAAACGAACACCCTAAAGGCTTTTTAAATCTGGGGACAGATGAAAATGACTTAGTGCGACATCCCGTGAATAAAGTGGATGAACAATTCCCATTCTAAATCATTCAAAGCATTCATGGTTTTTCTTGCGATCTTGCATTATCCTATTGCAATAACGAACGTTTATGCCACTTCCCAGGCCGTTTTCTGATAAGTGTATGCCGCAGTGGTCCGAGTAATAAATTCGAGTAATATTCTGCATTAATTGTAGTACCTTTCGCCAGATAATCCATAAAAATGATCCCTTCGCAATCCCAGAATACAGTAAACATTACCATTCCAACAAACGGAACTGCACGCGCCTTAAGTGGAGGCCCTTCTTCGGGTATACGCCATTCTTTGAATTGACTTTTGGTCTCAGGATTGAAATAAGGAATCCACGTTTTTTTATCAGTGGTTATTATACGTTGCCAAAATTCATCACTATAACAGGCCAACAGCTCTTCAAGTTGACAACAAATGTCAGACCTATTGAGTTTCTGTTACGGTCCCAACAGCCTTGGCACTCAGCGGGCTGAAACCTTGCTTACGCCCAAACATGTAAGATCTCATGAACTAGTCGTAGGCGTACACTAATTTGAAAAATAGTCATTCGTCTGTCCTCATTCAGTAGGTTCTCTACGGCAGTTATGTTTCTTTCATTTACCGACGTTTCGGGTGACCACTGCGTGGATCGTCATCTAACGATATTCTACCACTTTTGAAACGATCGATCCACCGATATAAAGTACTTTTAGATTCTGCAGACTCACCAAAGACTTCTTCCAGACGTTTAATAATTTCCAAAGTTTTCACACGCTCAATCTAAAAAGAAAAATTATGGCTCTCTTCAAAAAATGCTGCGAAAATGCGTCTATATCGGTTGAACACCTGAATCAGACTGAACGATATTGCACTGGATAGATGCATAAACATATCAAGACTTGTCTATTACGAATAGCATTGCCTATAAGTGCTACGTAATTTAAATAGAGCACAATTACCAGAACTTTGGAAACATCCCTCATATTTAATAATGAGTGAGTCCGCCGCTGTTTCTTATACATTTGATAACTCCTCGTGGCATACTTGAAATTAAATGATTTATGTTATTCTGTGTAATGTCCTTTCAGGCTTCTTGAATTCGGTGACGAAGGTCAAGTAGGTTATTTGGTGGTTGGGGTAAATTATCCAGTTGGGTATCAATCAAGCTAGAGCTGACCCGCTACCGTATGTTATCGCACCCCATACCACCACCCCTGATTTAAGGGCCGTACGCCGTTCCACAGCAAATTCTAAATTTCGGCGTTCTCCACGAAATCGTTTTACTTTTCTACGACCATCGTGAACCCATGGACAGAATCGGGACTCTCAGAGAACAGAACACGATTCCATTCATCATTCTAATTTGATTTGGCGTTACACCACTCAATCCGAGCAGCGCGATGTCGAGGTGTCAGTGAGAGGCATAAAAATGGTCAATACGAAAGAAGTCCAAAAGTGCGCATTCTGTAATATATCGTTTTCGTAGAGACTTCTTGTTGTAAAGCTCCTACCAAACATTTCCAATCGACCGAGTTGTGGAAACTGTCTTGTAAAACCACAATCCTCAAATGGCGATCTTCCCGTGTTGTAGTTGCTCGATGTCGTCCAGGTCCATGAGGACGGTCACGGATTCCTTCTTTAGACCACCTGGACCAACATTGTAACACGGTTGACACACTGCGTTCCATGCGGTCGGAAATTTGTTTTATTGAAGAACATGCTCGTACATACCAACAATGCGCCCCCTTTCGTTTTTAATTAAATTATAATTGTTCTGCAAACGGCGCCTAGGCATAATGACCTAATGACTTAATAAATTGAGAACAAATTGCTACGAAATATTACTTCAATCTGAAGGAAACGCAAATTTAAGAACATAAATTTTTGATAAAACAAAATAAGAAAATTGTCCACCTGCTAAATTTTTTTGTTCATATCATCATTTCCTATCAGAGAAAAAACAGAGAAGTATAAAAAATTTCATTCGAATTCGACTTTTTCTGCATGTTTGGATTTTTTTGAAGATCAGTATATAATGGAAGATGTCATCTACCACATGCAGAATGTATTTACATTTATACAAATATTTTCCCCACAAATGAATTATGGTGACACACTTGAAATAATTACAAATACTATAATTGAAGAATAATATTGTATTTAACTTTTTAATTCTAACATAACCAATTCTTCAATCAAAAATCAAATTACGAGATCCATTCTGCATCTTTCCAAGTAAAATTCACTTATATGTTTATAGATAATTTTGTAATAAATATTAAAGCTACTGTAATTTATGTTGTGGTATTTAAGATTCATTAAAAGCCTTAATTCAAATATTTTCAAATGTAGTGTTAAAAAATCATGCGTATTTAGGCTCAAAAACCACAAACTAGATCAAGCTTTTGTACTTTATAAATCGCTAATCGCTATTATAAGAAATTTTTCTATTTTGATTTCGTAATGAATTTATTATGAAACCCAAAACAGTATCAAAATTAGCTTCATTTTAATATTCCTTTTTTTTTCATTTTTCAATGCTGTCATTGTTCGAATATTAAATAAATATCTTTTTTTTATTTTGCGTTCGAAATGAACTTATTATGAAACCCAAAACAGTATCGAAATGAGCTTCATTTCGATACGCTTTTCTTCATTTTTCAATGTTGGCGTTGTTCGAACACAGAAATAAATATCATTGCTGTCATTTGATTTTAAGAATTTAAGTACATTTGACAGATATGATATATGTTCGTACTCTACACAAACAACAAGACATATTAGACAACAAGATATATTAGTTTCTAAGTCACTCAAGTTTATATTTTTAAGTAAAATATCAAGTAATGTTAACGAAAATTAATAAAGAATATGCAATATAATATACTTCGCGGATAGCAAGATTTAATTTTGACAATGTCAAGTATCAATGTGACCAACTGCATGCTTTATATAAAAATTAAACTCTGAACTTTCAAATTAAATAATTCCAATTTATTAATGTAAAAAATGCAAAATAGAAAAAAATAGTATAAAAAACTCGTTTCATAAGGCCTTTTGCCGCACTCGCTCTTTAGAAAACGAGCCGCTATCGCGGCTCGTTTTCTAAACTGATCTCGTGCGGCAAACTGGTGCCTTATGAAACTTGTTTTTTAATATACTATATTATTGTCTTTTGATTTTAAGAATTTAAGTACGTAACTGGGGTGAAGTATAAGATATATTATTTTTTGTCATTTACGTTTATATTTTTAAATAAAATATCAAGTAATGTCAACGAAAATTAATAAATAATATTTCGCGGGTAGCAATATTTAAATTTGAAAATGTCAAGTAATTGCATACTTCATATAAAAATAACTCGGTACTTTCAAATTAAATAATTTCAGTTAATTAATGTAAAATATGCAAAATAGAAAAAATAGTATGCAAAACTCGTTTCATAAGGCCTTTGATCAAACGGGTTTTCTAAAGAACGAGAACGAATTGAAAATGATGCCTTATGAAACTTCAGTTTCAATAATTACGCTCGATTTTTAAATCAAAATAACACAAGTTGTGTGTGAGACATCCATTCAATTTTTTTTTTAAATTTTAAACAAAATTTTATGACATTAGGTATGAAATATAAAGTTGTTTAAATGTCCGCCACGGCTTTGCTTGATGGCATGTATTCGGGAGGTCAATTTTCAATGACTTTGTCGCATATATGTATGGATGGCGTTCGTTATGTTAACTTTGAAGGCATCTATTCTTTGCGGTTTATTCACATAGACCTGAGATTTAAGATAGCCCCTAAGGAAGAACTCTAATAGCGTTAAATCGCACGATCTCGGTGACCAGTACACGTCGCCACTGCCCGAGAAAACCATGTCCGCAATTAGCTCGTGCAGAATGTCCATCATGGCATGCGTTGTGTGTGCCACACAAGGCATGCCACGATGCACATTCTGCACAAGCGATTTGAGGGCATGGTTACGGGCATGGCTACGTGCCGTAGCGCCGTCCTGGTATTACCACATGTCGTCTGTATCCATATCATCCAGTATAGGCCACGAGAAGTTGCTTATTATCGATCAGTAGCGCTCGCTGTTGACGGTTATCGCAATGCCCGTTTTGAGAGAAGTATGGACCGATGAATCCGCCAGACTAAAATCAGCATCAAACAGTGACTTTCTCTATACGTATTTGATGCTGGTGTATTGCGTATAGATTGGTATCGTTCCGAATCTGACAATTTTGCTTGTTTACACATCCACCACGTAATCGAGAAATGGGCCTCGTCGCTAAAGATGATTTTTTGACGAAATTTGTGTCAAATTTCAGTCGCTCTAGAGCCCAATCAGCGAAAACACATTGTCGGTTACTTTAAGTTCCTTGGTCAGTTGGATTTTATATGGGTGCAGATTCACATGCCGATGCAAAATTCACCGAGTTGAAATCGCAGAAAGGGCAAGTTCTTGTGAACCACGAGAAATTGACTGCTTCGGGTTTCCCATACACTCTCACGCATAGCAGCGATGTTTTCAGCCTTGCGTTACAGTGACGTGCGGGTGTTACCTGATTTTTGCCGAACCGGTTGACTCGAATTTGGCCGCCAAACTTCGAATAGTCGATTGGGCTGGACGGTTATAGCGAAGATAAAAATCACGTAATGCGCAGAACGTTTCTCGAACGGAGCACTGATTTTGAAAATAACATTTGATTATATGCACACGTTGTTCAACACTATAACCGTCGATGCTGATTTGCTAAACACTACTGAACAAGTCAGAATAAGTTTGACAGATGTTACTATAACAACATGACCGCTATAACTTAACAAACTTCGAGCGTCCCTATTGAAGACCCGTTTCTATTATTTGATATTCGTTCAATCTATGTTATGACAAATACTTAAAAGCGACTATATGCTGTGGTTGGTCACTCGTTTAAAAATTGCAAATATTTTAGGAGCTGACAAAATTTGAAACGTTTGATAATTTGCAAAGCGCAAACATTTTCATGATTAATAAAAAGTAATTGAATTTGTTCGGCTTCACTTGATGAAAATCCATTATTTAAAATTGAAATAAAACTAATATGTAGTTAAAATTATTCATCACTTTATTTATATACAAAACATAACTATACATAATTCGTCAACACATTCCATACTATTGGATACTAAACATGTTTACAAACCTAACCCAACACAAATTAGCAGGTTTCCATAGTTTTTTACATAGATTAATTAATTATCCACTAAACGAAGAAAATTATGGAAAGGAACTATATCTAATCAAACAAATACTAAACAATAACGACTGTACAGATACTTTAATTGCAGCAAAATATGCTACCAAATAAAGTATTTAAGGAAACCACCTCTATGATATAAATTTAGTGTAGCTTAACAGGCCATTCAGGCCCAGAGCTGTGTAATACTTTTCCATGTCCTTCGATCTTTCGCTTTTGTCTTCCAATTTACCACATTTCTTTCTCTCAGGTTTTCTAGCACTGCCTCCCTCCATCTTTTTCTTGGCTTTCCTCTATTCTTCTTACCGACCAGCTCTCTCTATGCTATTTGTTTTGGTATCCTGTCATCCGTCATCCTTTCCAAATGTCCCAGCCATCTCAGTGTCCCAGCTGCTATTATTTCGTCTATTTTTGTTCCTCGATATATGCTATATACTTCTTCGTTCGCTCTTCTTATATACCCTTCTTCCGTTCTTTTGCCTCCAAGGATCCTTCTTAGAATTCTTCTCTCTCATCTCATTACCCTTTCTTTCTGATTTTTATTTATCACCCATGTCTCACAACTATATAGTAATGTGGATCCTAAAATAGTTTTATAGATTCTGAATTTAGTTTTCATTTATAGGTGCTTTGACCTGATTAAGTGTTATTATTAAGTTTACCATTCCTGCACTTTTATTAGCGCTTATTATTCTCGTGTTGATTTCCTTTTCTTCTTCGCACCTGGCTGCTATTAGTGCCCCCAGGTAATTAGATTCTTCCACTCTCTCAAATTTCAAATTTCCTTTTTCAAGCATCATAATGGTGGAATATGTCAAGTAAAGACTTCACATATTCCATCATTATGTTGTTTTCCAATTCTCATTATTTTACTTTTTTCCTGATTTATTTCTAAACCCATCTTACGCGCCGCTTCTGTCAGCCTTTTTGTTATTTCTAACAATTCATATTCTTTTCTTGCTACTATCGCCATGTCATCTGCATAGCAAACGACTTGATGACCTTTGTTCATCAAGTGTACCTCTCTATTAAGGTTGCTATCTCTAATAAACTTTTCTAATGCAAGGTTAAACACCAGCGTCGATAGGGAATCTCCTTGTCTGAGTACAGTCGCAATATCAAAGTCTTCTGATGTTCCTTCTCCGATATGGATACTGCTTGAGGTTTTTTCTAGCGTAATTCTTACTAATTGCACCATCTTCGATGGAACTGCAAATTCAATCATTATCTGTATTATTTTTTTCTAAAGACTGAGTCATAGGCTTTTTGGAAGCCCCACAAAATTACTTGCTGGGATATTGTATTCAAAGCATTAGGTTAACACTTCTTTCATTCTGAAAATCTGATCAGTTGTTCCTCTTCCTTTCCCAAATCCCAGGCTTGATAGTGCCCTATGAAATCTTCTGCAATGGGTTCCAACCTCTTTTTTATTACTATCTCCAGGATTTTGTCTACTGTATCCAATAAAGAAATTCCTCTATGGTATATCCTATAATAAAGGACAAGTAAAATTCAAAATTTAGATTACAAACATATACTGGAAAACCTAACGAAGATATTTCAATTTTTTTAAGAAACTTACAACAAACACGATTTTCAAAAGAAATAATAATTCGGCCAAACAAACTAAAAACAATAAAGATAGAACAGATAAAATGAGAAATCTGAAGTGTATAAGTTAACGTGTGAATGCGGTAAGATATATGTTAGTGAAACAGTAAGATGGTTTGAAAAACATATAGCTGAACATTGTTCTTCGTTTAAAACTAAAAAACAAGATTCAATTTTTGCCAATCATCTAGTAGAAGAAAACCGCACATCCAATAATTATTTTCTAATTCTAGATTTGGAAAATAAAGGCACAAAATTTAATTTACTGAATAGTTTAGAATTTAATAAATTAAATAAAACAATCACAAAGTTTTCTTAACGATCAGTTGGATTTAAATTACTCAATTCTGTTATATTTATTCATTTAAAGCAACTGTTTAGACGATAATAGAAACGCACATTTTCTTTATTAAAATATTAAACATGTTTAGTGACGAAGCCACTGTGTTCGCGAAACAATTATCGTTTTACGAACATATATTAATACAGTGAAGATTTTAACTATTATTTCTATTTCTACGAGGTGCATTCAAGTTCTAAGGCCTTCGATTTTTTTTCTAACTAACTACTCACCCGAAAACTATGAAACTGGTGTTACTTCTCGACGTAATCTCCCTGCAGACGTACACATTTTTCACAACGTCGACGCCATGATTCCATGGCCGCGGCGAAGGCTTCTTTAGGAGTCTGTTTCGACCATTGGAAAATCGCTGAAGCAATAGCAGCACGGCTGGTGAATGTGCGGCCACGGACAGTGCCTTTCATTGTTGGAAACAGCCAAAAGTCACTAGGAGCCAGGTCAGGTGAGTACGGAGCATGAGAAATCACTTCAAAGTTGTTTTCACGAAGAAACTGTTGCGTAACGTTAGCCCGATGTGCGGGTGCGTTGTCTTGGTGAAACAGCATACGCGCAGCCTTTCCCGGGCGTTTTTGTTGCAGTGCAGGAAGGAACTTGTTCTTCAAAACATTTTCGTAGAATGCACCTGTCACCGTAGTGCCCTTTGGAACACAATGTGTAAGGATTACGCCCTCACTGTCCCAGAACATAGACACCATCATTTTTTAGCACTGTCGGTTACCCGAAATTTTTTTGGTGGCGGTGAATCTGTGTGCTTCCATTGAGCTGACTGGCGCTTTGTTTCTGGATTGAAAAATGGCATCCACGTCTCATCCATTATCACAATCGACGAAAAGAAAGGCCCATTCATGCCTTGGTTTGCGCGTCAACATTGCTTGGCAACATGCCACACGAGCAGCCTTGTGGTCGTCCGTCAGCATTCGTGGCACCCACCTGGAGGACATCTTTCGTATTTTCAGGTCGTCGTGCAGGATTGTGTGCACAGAACCCAAGGAAATGCTAACACTGGAGGCGATCTGTTCAACTGTCATTCGGCGATCCCCCAAAACAAGTCTCTCCACTTTCTCGATCATGTCGTCAGACCGGCTTGTGCGAGCCCGAGGTTGTTTCAGTTTGTTGTCACACGATGTTCTGCCTTCATTAAACTGTCGCACCCACGAACGCACTTTCGACACATCCATAACTCCATCACCACATGTCTCCTTCAACTGTCGATGAATTTCAATTGGTGTCACACTACGCAAATTCAGAAAACGAATGATTGCACGCTGTTCAAGTAAGGACAACGTAGCCATTTTAAGTATCTAAAACAGTTATCATTCTCGACGCTGCCGCTACAATTCCATCTGCCGTACAGTGCTGCCATCTCTGTGACGTATTGACAACGAACGCACGCTCATTTTAAAACAATGCACATGCTTCTATCTCTTTTCAGTCTGTAGAAAATAAATCGGAGGCCTTAGAACTTGAATGCACCTCGTACCTTAAGTTAATAGAAGGAGTGAAATAAATGTAACACGTGGGATAAGCTGAATGTATTGAGAATAAGAAAAATCTAGTGGACTGTGAGAAACAATCATACAGTGTTTATTTAAAGCAACTCTTTATCTGTCATTTGGCGCTTTGTTATTGAAGTTACGTTCGTTTTAACTCAGCTAATTATTTTTAAAAGTAAAGAAAATGGAATTAACTAGAGAGCAGTTTCGAAACATAATTTATTATTATTTTAAAAGAGGTTTAAGCGCTTATGAGTGCAAAGAGAGTTTAGATTCAGTTTTTAGTGAAGAAGCACTTTCCTTGGTTACAATTTACCGATGGTATAAGGAATTTGAAGGCGAAAGGAATTCTGTTCAACTCAAGATTGAATCCTTAGCTGTTAAAACAATCATACACGATCACCTGTATTTAAAAAAAGTGGTAAATCGTATGTGTCGAGTCACCTTTTTGACTTCCAAAAAGCAGATCGCGCAAGAATTTGCCATGAAACATTAAATTTCTTAAATGTAATTAAACTAGATGGACAAAAGACAGTTACAGTTAAGTGATACACTGAAAAATGTTTTCTTAAAGTGTTCAGTAGAATTCCAGACAAGGAAATTATGCTCCACCATGATAATACATCGCCCCATATGGCAATATTCACTCTCCAGTTTTAGGCTGGAAGAAATATAGAAGCAATAGAACATCCGCCGTACTCTATTTTTTGGGCTTAAACGCAATTTGCGGGGTAAAAGGTTTTCGTCTGAAGTAGAGATTGATACCGCAGTTCACGCTTATTTTGAAGCTATTCCGAAAAAAGGTTAGTTGGATGCTTTTAAACAGTGGAAAGAAAGGATGGTCAAATGTATCATTGCTGAAGGGAATTACTTTGAGCATATTTAAAACAAAATCCGAGAAAATAAACTACTCAAAAATGAATAAGGAATTTTTACTGTTTTGTATTTTTTAGATAGTATGGGTAAATATTTGTAGTGTATTATATTAGATACATAATTGTACACAACAATTTAAAATTTTCAAGTATATTTATTCAGAAAAATCGTTAGATTACTAAGAAATGATCAAAAATGAAATAAGCAACATTTTTAACAATAGCTAAAATAAACATTTTTCTGTAACAATTAATTCTAAAATCGTGTATAATGGCCACGGACATCTCTCACAGCTCTACATCTTCGGGGCATACTCATAATGCAATTATTAATGTGTTCTTGTGACACTCTTCTCCAACACAGCGGTAAAATTTCCCGCAAGTGTTGCACGTTAACTGGGGGTGGATTATGTTCGTTGAGCTGTTCTTGAAGTCTGTCCCAAATGTGCTCAATTGGATTCAAGTCGGGAGACGTTGGTGGTAAAGGTAGATGGTTAATATGGAGGTCATTTATTGCTTGCATTACCATTACAATTTGTGCACGATGAGGTCTTGCATTATCATCAATAAAAACCATGTTTTCATCCACAGCCTCACGAAAGTCGGCCACATATTGCTGAATAATGTCATCTCTGTATATGTGTCCATTGACATTGTTTTCAAAGAGATGGAGGTTCGTACGTCCATTCAAACTAATGCCCGCCCACACCATGATACCACCGCCGCCAAAAGGCACCACAACTTTTGTAAACTCGCGTCTATAACGGTCTCCTCGAGTTCTCCAGACCCTTACTCTACGATTATCACTAAATAAGCAGAATCTGGATTCATCGGTGTATAAACCATGCTCCCATTGAAAATTTTCTGCTAGTCGTTGGTTAACCCAAGTTCTTCTAGCTATTCTATTGGCATTAGTTAATTTTGGGCGTCTCACAGGCCTGCAGCTATGAAGATCCATTTCCCTCAGACGGTTTCTGATGGTTTGATCCGAAACTCTAACTCCAGTGGCGGCACGTAACTGTGTTTGCAACCATACAGCACTTCTAAACGGATTCATCCTTGTCTGAATTCGTATGTAGCGGTCTTGTCTCTGATTTGTTTTCCTCTCAGATCCACTACCGGGTCTTCTCCTTGCAGATTCTACCTGTTGGAATCTTGTTAGAGCCCTACTAACAACAGTTGGAGACACATTAAAAATTGCGGCAATTTCTGCTCCAGATTGCCCTCGCTGATGCAATAACGCAATTAAATCAAAAGTTTCTTTATTTATTATTATTTATTATTAAATGACGTCTTGGCATCGTGAAAATGAGAAATCACGTTTAAAATGAATAATACTTGTCAAAAAATGCGATTTTTATAATTTTGTATTCTAAATTATTTAAGGTTAAAATACAACAAGATTCAATATTTTATCACACAGAAAAGACATTTACCAAATAAAATGTCCACAAACGACTGTGGGCCTTCTAATTTATCTTGAGAAAATACGTTAAATTTAATCGAATTAATTAGATCTGTTAAAAAAAGATGTAATTCCCTATTCATTTTTGAGTAGTTTATTAACCGTGTTTTATTCTCAATAATTTCAACTTGTTCATCGTATTATTACTATTATAAATAATAAGCATGTTTTCTTTCTATTGAGCTTAGGGCTAATTCGCAATTTTTTAACAAAATTTTTCAGGTATTCACCCCACAGTAAATGTATTCTTGCATCCGCGACAACAATGTTCAAAAAATGTTCTCTAATCTTTCTGCGTTGTGCTATTTACTTAATTTTTAACTGCGTCAAAACCTCTTCTTCTACAAATGAAATACCTAAACCTCGTAACTTGTTCCTTACTCCTAGGAACAAAAACAAATCATTAAGTGTTTGGTCTGGCCTACACAGCAAATAAACCATTGTGTCAGTGTTTTGGTCATTCAAATATTAAATAGTTCAAGTAGAAATATGAGTTAGAACGTTATCCTGATGCAAGATGACCGTTTCTCTTGGACGATTGTCGAGGACATTTTGGAAAAGTTGAAGCAAACAAATTATACTGTAACAGAATAATTCGAAACATACATGTGTGGGTAAAACCTCACCAGTTTTGTAAAATACAAAAGTATTTTCAATAATATAAAACATTAAAAATTTGATGATTTTTTTAAATTGGGTTCGTTGAAATCCCCAACGTTTTCCTGAGTGACTGCCGTTTTTGGTGCAACTGCTCTTGGATGATCGCTAAGACTAATCCGTCCACGTTCGAATTCTCCATACCAACGAGAAATTGTTCACTGATGTGGTGTTTCATTACCGAAAACAGAAACCAACTCGGCAAAGTATTCTTGTTGAGGTAATTGTCTCGAAAATTTTCACGGTTTATTTCAATTTTTCGTTTAATCTTTGACATACAGCACTACACATATCGCACTGAAACTTTGGATTTAGACTAACTAATGATGGAGGTTAATTTTTAGTATTGAGATTTGATTAGTAGTCTATGTCCCAGTATGCAAAAAATAGAAGACATCCCTCATATTAGACAAAAATTATTATTAATTATATCGGCTCACCTGTTCAGAAACTATATGATGTTCTTATTCTAAGCTAATATTAATCTAGAATTATGTTATGTTAAACTCAGTTTATTAAAATGCAATCTGTTGAGTTTGTATTTAAATTGAAAATGTTTGAAATATCGAATCCCAAATTATAAATTATATAACATAATTTATACTAGAGTAGGCAAAAGTAAAAAAAAAATATTTTAAATTCAAGGTAATTAGCTAAGAAAAATGTAATTTATAAAAGAATGTAAGAAATAAAAAAAGTTAACGAAGCTATGAATTTTTAGTGAAATTTAAAATGATTAATAATATATAGAAGTTATACATAGGACCCGAGAAGCATATGCAACCAAACATACATGAGTGTTGAAAAATTCCATAAATACTAAATGTGTATTTAATGTAATACAATACAAGTCCAAAGATGTTCTGTCTTTTATCGCAAATACTTGTGACTTTTGTCTTTTATTACAATTATGTAGAAAGCTAACATTGTTATATTCTAAACGACGTCTTATATTATGTTTCAATTGGTTCCAGTTATATTAAACAAAAAAGTGGAGAATCAAATAAAAGAAGTAATGAATATACAATTATTAAAGCAGTTTTTGTTCTTATTTACTGCTTTGTTGTCTAAATAATAATGTCTAATCTGAAGAAATGCTCTTAAAAACGTTTAATTCTGGAATATAAATGATTATGTCATATTTTATAATGTAAAATGTTCCGTTGCACCATAATTGTTTGTAAATAAATTATTTTTTAAATTAATATAAAATACGAAGTTCGATTTATTAACAATATAAAATTAGATTGTTTCAATATATCTTACTTAGGCCTGCTTCAGAAGTCATAAAATACCATTTTATATTTCGAGAATAGAGAACAGAAACTAAAATTAATCATCGTACATGGTTTTATTATTTTTCAAAATATTATCCATTAAGGAGAATACACTTTTGCATGAGCTTCAACCAATTCTCGTAGCATTTTTTCCACTCCGATTCAGGTACCTTTAAAACATGCATTTTGAAAGCTTCTTCAGGTGTCGAAAAACGTTGACCTCGTAACTTATTTTTGATTTGCGGGAATAGAAAGAAGACACTGGGTGCCAAATCAAGGTTGTACGGCGAATGACCGATCAATTCCACTTATCAAAAATTTTCTTGTTTGAACCGACGTGTAAGAACTCGCATTGTCCTGGTGGAGAATGGTCCGTCCTCGGCGGTTGGTTTACCTTATCTTTCCGAAAACTTCTGACAAGCAAATGCTTGTGTACCATTGAGAATCGACCGTCCGACGTTGCATTAATGGTACAGTTACCACATGTCAGGCTTTTTCGAAGAAACAAGCTACCATTTGTTTCGAACTGCTTCATTCATACACGAACAACTTTTGTTGGATTTGGCTCACCTAGAAAGAACCATACAGTCGTCTGCTGTTTACTTTCGGGCTCATACACGTAGATCCATGATTTGTCACCTGTTACGATATCATATACGTGGTTTGAAGCACTCCGATCGTATTTTTTAGCATTTCTTTCGACCAATCGACACGAGCCTTTTTTTTGATCGATTGTTAAATTATGTGAGATCGAATACGAACAAATTTTTTTCACAGACAAATGTTCATGCAAAATTAAATGTATGCTGGTCATACTAATGCCCAAGGATTTCTCTATCTCACGATAAGTCACATGACTATTTCGCAATATCGGTTCACGCACAGCAGCAATGTTTTTCAGAACAACAATCGATTTTGGGCGACCTTCGCAAAATTCGTCAGTGAACGAAACACGGACACAATTGAATTCAGTATACCACCGATATACGCTGTTTTTTTATAGTGATTCATCGCCAAACGTCGAATTAAGTTCATTGCTGCAGTGTTGTTGTGATAATCCACGTCGAAAGTTGAAATGAATGAAATGTCTATAGAGACATTGGTTGTCAGATGGCAGCACCGCCTATTCTCGCATTCCTCTTAAACGGTGGTGTACTAATACTGATAGAAAAAGTTTAAATATTCGAAGAATAGACATACCAGACAAATATTTTGTTGAAACGGATTTGACAAATTAAAATATTGTAGTTGTTTGTGTTTACGGGAAACTATCAAGGGATTTGGAATGTGCGCTTAAGATATCTAAATGCCTGATGCTAATTTAGTACTAGCAGGCGATTTCAATGTTGATTTCAGTATTATGACGAAGGATGCGATTCATATGATCAATGTATTTATTGTTTACATAAAATATTCAGTGAGCCTTCTAGAGTAACTAAAAATTCAAAGTAATACGCAGATAATACATTTATATCAGAAGATATTAACAACAAATTTTTGAGACATTCAATCCGACGTCTGTCCGACCATTGTTGTCAAGGAATATCCATATTAATCGAAGATAAATCTGAAACACAAAAGAAAAGAACCGAATAAATGATATTAATTCGTGCATATTTGTTGACAAGCTTTTTAGATGTAAATTAGAGTGCACTGTATTTCATTGATAACACAGGAATGTTTCAAATGCTCTTTTGCTCTCTACTGGGATATTTTCGATAAATCTTCTTCTTCTTCTTCTTTCTCTTTCCTTAAGACTTTGTCTTGTTTCTTCTACTATTTAAATTTTGTTCAGCCTCTTGGGAAGCAGATGTCCAGCTCTCGCACCATCTCTTGGGAGGTCGGCCTGGAGGTGTCCTTGAGTTCGGTTTTTCGTTCTTTGCCCATTTTGCCCATCGGTCCCCCGTCATTCAGTCGACGTGGTCTCGCGAGTATCTTCGTCTTTTTCTCGTAAATTGCACCACGTCTTGAATTTTAAGGTCTGTTCGTATATCTCTGCTTCTTACATGATCTCTCAAGCTTACTCCTCTGATATTCCTTAAGGTCCTCATCTCCGTTGCTCTCATCATACTCTCCGTTTTTGTTGTGTCCGCTCGGGTTTCCACTGCGTATGTAATCACCGGTCTCACGGCTGTTTTATATATGCGGACTTTACTTTCAATGGACATGTATTTATTCCTCCATATGAGGTCCCTTAGGTAGCCAGAAATTCTTGAGGCTTTATTCATTTGTGTTCTGACTTCCTGTTGTAGGTTTTTGGAGCTTGTTATCTCGACTCCCAGGTACGTGCATCGCATACATTGTCGGATGGGTTTGTCATCTACAGCCAGTTTATATCTAGTGGGTTCTTTTGCTATGACCATTGATTCTGTCTTCTCCACTGATATCTGCATGTTAAGGTTCTTTGCTTTTGTTTGGAACCGATATATCAGTCGCTGAAGGTCGTCCTCGTTATCCGCCATCAGGATTGCGTCGTCAGCGTAGCACAGTATCCGCATCGATTCCTGTCCCATTCTATATCCTCCATCCACTTCTTTTATGCCGTTGATTATTTGATCCACGATGAGGTTGAATAGTACTGGGCTCAGGCTATCCCCCCGGCGTACGCCCGTCAGTACTGGTATTTGTTCTGTGAGTCCCTTTGGTGTTTTGATCTTGGTTGTATTACCTTTACTGAGGTCTTTTATTATGTTAATGTACGACACGGGTGTCTTGTTTTGCTGGAGTATATCTATGATGTCGGCTATTTGTACTCTATCAAACGCTTTTTTGAGATCCACAAAGCAGAGAAACAGCGGCTTGTTGTATTCTAGGGATTTTTCGATCATTTGTCTAAGGATGAAGATTGCGTCAATTGTCGATCTATTTTGTCTGAAGCCTTGTTGTTCTTCGTTTATTGGTATTCTCTTCATTATCTTTATTGCAATGATTTTTGTAAAGAGCTTGCTTATGCTAGGTAGGAGAGATATCATTCTGTAATTTTCCGGGTCGTTCTTATTTCCCTTTTTGTAGATCGATATTGTGATGTTGTTTTTCCAATCATTAGGCACTTTTTGGGTCGAGATTATTTTTTGGAATAATAATGTGATTGCTGTTTCCAATTCAGGCCCCCCGTACTTGAGCATTTCATTTACGATTTGGTCTGGACCGGGGGCCTTCCAGTTTTTCGATTTTATTGGTGCCTCATGTACATCTTCCCGTGTGATGTTGTCCTCTTCAAGGAGCTGTTCTGTGTAGGTGTTGTCTTCATTCTCTCCATTGTCGTCTGTCCGCGTATCATACAAGTCTTTTACATACCTTTCCCATTCTCCTGGGGTAATGATGTTTATTTGTACTTCTTCGTTTACCGCTCTTTTCCTGTTCCTCAGTGTGTTCCAGATCCTTCTTTGTCCTCCGTATAGGTCATGTTCCATGTCGGTAGAAAATTTTTCCCAGTATGTCTTCTTTATTTCCTTTATTCACTCTGTTTCTGATCGTTTTGTATCTTTGGTATTCCTCTGCTGTTCTTCTGCTCCTATATCTGACGTAGGCTTCTTTCTTTTGCTCTGCCAGCGTTTTCACTTCATCTGTAAATTCGATAAATTTCGATAAATCGTTTCCTGAAATAGAAAAATAATATTAGTAGCAACTATAACAATATATCGTGGCATACTGCAGAAATCAAAGCAATGAGAAATGTTCTTGATAGTGTTGAAGTGATAAGCAGAGCGACAGGCGAGAGGAAGGCTA
Source organism: Melolontha melolontha (assembly GCA_935421215.2). Classification (NCBI taxonomy): domain Eukaryota; kingdom Metazoa; phylum Arthropoda; class Insecta; order Coleoptera; family Scarabaeidae; genus Melolontha; species Melolontha melolontha. Next base: position 50,486,280 of record OW285241.1, on the reverse strand, counting down.
TAGGGCTATATAGGCACATCGAAGATAAATCTGAACACAAAAGAAAAGAACCGGATAAATGATATTAATTCGTGCATGTTTGTTGACAAGCTTTTTAGATGTAAATTAGAGTGCACTGTATTTCATTGATAACACATAGGAACGTTTCAAATGCTCTTTTGCTCTCTACTGGGATATTTTCGATAAATCGTTTCCTGAAATAGAAAAAAAATATTAGAAGCAACTATAACAATATATCGTGGCATACTGCAGAAATCAAAGCAATGAGAAATGTTCTCGATAGTGTTGAAGTGATAAGCAGAGCGACAGGCGAAAGGAAGGCTATTGGGCTATATAGGCACTTGAAAGAGCAATACAAAGAACAGATAATCTAAAGCAAGAAAATGGTAAACTCAAATTATATACAGAGATCTGAAAATAGAATGAAGGCAGTATGGAATGTAGTCAAAAGAGAAGTGGTAAATAATAAGCACGATGTGAATATTTCGTCAAATATAACACCTGATCATTTTAATTCCTTTTTTGTTGATTTCGGCAATGTTGTAATTAAGTCAATTAAGGGTTCAAATTTAGTTCCGCAAGACCTACTTAAAAAAATATTGAAAGTAAAGAAAATCCCTTTTTTCTTCGCCCAGCAACGCATGAAGAAATCAAAGAAATAGTATATAGCCTTAGAAATCAACAAATTACTGATATATACACGCTTAATGTTAATGTACTAAAAATCCTATAACTGAGATTTTCAATAATTGTTAATGCAGTGGCGTATTCTCGGATTTATTGAAAGCCAAAGTGCTTTCTATACCTAAGGGTGGATCGGTAGAAAAAGCAAATTACAGAGTAATCTCAATACTGCCAATCATGTCTAAAATCATCAAGAAAAGAGTACTTTATTACTTTTAAACACACAAACTTTTAAATAATACCTAACATGGCTACTTAAAGGGAAGATCTACTAGTACAACAATATCTGAAGGCTTGGACTATGTTGCAGATGCTTTCGATCGCAAAGAAGTAGTGATTCTTATTACAATATATGATTGTTTCGGCCTTTACTTGATGAAATTCCATTATAACTATTAAGATAAAATAAAACAAATTTTATGAATTTCACTTTTTAATTATCACTGTAACGAGTCGTTTCGCACCAACCTGGGCTTCGTCAGACATATAACTAACTTATTTACAAAATATTTTTTATATTAAACACAAGTAAACAGTAACAAGCAAAAACACATGTTTTATTTTAAAAAATAGTCAGAGGGATGGGTGCTTTTTATTACGGGATGTCTATACAAAACTTTCGCTACGGTTTATAAAAAAATGTACTGTTCTTAAGTAATAAAACTAAAGGTTTACATTATATTACAGGGATAAAGAATTCTATGGAAAAATACAAAAATACTATACACTATGTAACTGTCTGCAAATCAAATAAATAGATTAAGTAAGGGTGAATTATTTGTTTCTAATTGATCATTTAAGATCTTGTCAGTTTTCTTTATTTTATTGATTTCCAGTGACTCTAATAAATTAAGTTTTTTGCCCTTATTTTCTATATGTAATATTTTAAATTCTTTGTTAAAAATGTGGTTCGTTGAATTGATATGAGACGCATATGAAGAGTCACTTTTATTATTTCTAAATGAAGAAAAATGTTCTTTGACGCGTACTTCAAACGATCTGCCTGTCTGTCCGATATAAGTCATAGGGCAACTACCGCAGGTTAACTCATAGACCCCTGACTTTTTATTGTTGTTTGTTAAATCCTTATTGTTTTTTATAAATTTGGATAAATTGTTATTAGTTTTAAACGCGGTATTAATGTCAAACTTTCTTAAATATTTACAAATTTTTGTGCTTGAAGAGCCTATAAACGTGATCATTTTAAATTTTTGGGTGTTATTATTTAATATTGGGTAAACTTGTGATATGGCTTTTGTACGGAGTTTTTTTACTTAAAATGTTATCTATTATATTACTTTTATATCCATTGTTGATAGCTATTTGTCTAATTAAATTTAACTCTTTCTCGAAATTTGTTTGGTTCAACGGAGTATTTATTAATCTATGTATAAGACTGTGATAAGCCGCTAATTTGTGTTGTATCGGATGGCAAGAAGTGTTATGTATAGTAATATCTGTAGTTGACGGTTTGTGGTAAATAGCAAAGTTACATTTATTGTTAATTCTAGTAATCGTTAAATCGAGAAAGTTAATACTATTATTTGTTTCCTGTTCCATTGTAAACTTAATATTTTGATGCAATGTATTTATATAATCAAATAAGAAATTTAATTGTCTATTTGTTCCTATGAAACCTAGTAATATGTCATCTACGTATCTATACCAAAATAATCCTCTTTTTCAAAATGTATTATTTTGGTATAGATACGTAGATGACATATTACTAGGTTTCATAGGAACAAATAGACAATTAAATTTCTTATTTGATTATATAAATACATTGCATCAAAATATTAAGTTTACAATGGAACAGGAAACAAATAATAGTATTAACTTTCTCGATTTAACGATTACTAGAATTAACAATAAATGTAACTTTGCTATTTACCACAAACCGTCAACTACAGATATTACTATACATAACACTTCTTGCCATCCGATACAACACAAATTAGCGGCTTATCACAGTCTTATACATAGATTAATAAATACTCCGTTGAACCAAACAAATTTCGAGAAAGAGTTAAATTTAATTAGACAAATAGCTATCAACAATGGATATAAAAGTAATATAATAGATAACATTTTAAATAAAAAACTCCGTACAAAAGCCATATCACAAGTTTACCCAATATTAAATAATAACACCCAAAAATTTAAAATGATCACGTTTATAGGCTCTTCAAGCACAAAAATTTGTAAATATTTAAGAAAGTTTGACATTAATACAGCGTTTAAAACTAATAACAATTTATCCAAATTTATAAAAAACAATAAGGATTTAACAAACAACAATAAAAAGTCAGGGGTCTATGAGTTAACCTGCGGTAGTTGCCCTATGACTTATATCGGACAGACAGGCAGATCGTTTGAAGTACGCGTCAAAGAACATTTTTCTTCATTTAGAAATAATAAAAGTGACTCTTCATATGCGTCTCATATCAATTCAACGAACCACATTTTTAACAAAGAAGAATTTAAAATATTACATATAGAAAATAAGGGCAAAAAACTTAATTTATTAGAGTCACTGGAAATCAATAAAATAAAGAAAACTGACAAGATCTTAAATGATCAATTAGAAACAAATAATTCACCCTTACTTAATCTATTTATTTGATTTGCAGACAGTTACATAGTGTATAGTATTTTTGTATTTTTCCATAGAATTCTTTATCCCTGTAATATAATGTAAACCTTTAGTTTTATTACTTAAGAACAGTACATTTTTTTATAAACCGTTGCGAAAGTTTTGTATAGACATCCCGTAATAAAAAGCACCCATCCCTCTGACTATTTTTTAAAATAAAACATGTGTTTTTGCTTGTTACTGTTTACTTGTGTTTAATATAAAAAATATTTTGTAAATAAGTTAGTTATATGTCTGACGAAGCCCAGGTTGGTGCGAAACGACTCGTTACAGTGATAATTAAAAAGTGAAATTCATAAAATTTGTTTTATTTTATCTTAATACCTAGTGATTCTTATTACGATTTCAGTAGGGCCTTTGACTCCATGGACTGTACAATACTTTTACAGAACTGGACAGATACGGCATGTAAGGACGCTCGAACGAACTTACTTCCTCCTACTTAACGAATAGAAAGCAGGCAGTTTAATGGAATTACGAATATCCGAATACACTACCTATAAATCGAGGTGTTCCACAGTGGTCAATAAGAGGTCCACTGCTTTTTCTAATTTATGTACTTCATCTGCCCTACAATATTACATCAGTAAAATTTACTCAGTTTGCAGACATCTATTTTAGTACGCGCTAAGGGAATGGGTGTGTTTATATGGAGGAAGCACTAATGGAAGCAGGTGAATAGTTTGGAAGTAATCGCCTGAAACTTAATGAAAATAAAACGCAGCAGTTAGCAGTTACCACAAAAAAAAATCTCAAATGAGAACAAATTATTAAATTTCTGGACTTATAACTTATAAGTAACATTATAAGGGCTGTATCTCAAATGACTCAAAGCAAGTCCTATGAATGGTACGATTGAAATAATGTGGCACGACCTATTTAACAACCTGTACATATTTTTACATTATACCATCTTGAAATATATAAAGTATTAGATTCCAAATTGATATATAAATAATAATTCGATGTACCATACCCAACTTCAGCGTACATCTTAAAACGTCAGACGCTGCAACTGTAAAATTTTTGAGAAAAATTGCAATATAACCAAAACTATAGCGAGGTTCAAACTCGATTAAGCAATGTTTTTTGTCGGTAAATAAAAAAATACGCAATAAATTTAAGTATGACCGGTTTTATTATAAAGTTGGGCTCAATACAATTTGTTTACATCATCAGTGGAATATGATATCGCGCAAATATTTTCCTTTTTCTTTAATGCAAAGTTGGCCTCGTTTTTTGGAATTTTCCATGACTTTTTTCAATGTTTCGGTCAATATGGCAGCGATTTCTCGTCGAATATTACGTTTGAGCGCTTCGAGAGTCTTTGGCTGGTCAGCATACACCTTTCCATTCAAATATCCCCACAAAAAAAGTCCAGTGGCGTCAGGTCAGGTGAACGCGGCGGCCAGAAGAAATCACCATTTTTTGACACTAAACGCCCTGGGAACATTTCGTTCAACAATTCGATGGTTAGACGAGATGCATGAGCCGTAGCACCATCCTGCTGGAACCAGTGGTCTTCCAGGCCATTGTTCTCGATCTCTGGACGCAACAAATCGTTCACTATAGCCCGATAACAGGCACCATTCACCGAAATTGCTTCGCCATCGTCATCTTCGAAAAAGATCGACCCAATGATGCGATCCGAGCACATTCCGCACCAAATTGTCACTCGTTTGTCGTGGAGAGGCTGCTCACGATATTGTTCTGGATTTGTGTGGCCCCAAATATGACAATTCTGTTTGTTTACGTTGCCATTCAAGTCAAAATGTGCTTCGTCGCTCATGATGATTTTGTTCCAAAAATCATCTTCACTTCTCCCCAAATTTCGCATCGTTTTTGCGTCTTCCAATCGTCTGGGGTAGTCTCCCGGCCTCAGTTCGTGCACCATTTGTATTTTGTACGGGAACAACTTTAAATCATACCGTAAGATGCGTCGCATTGACGATTTACTGATGCCCAAGGTCTGAGCATGGCGCGAAGTCGACACATTTCGGCTCTCAGCTAAAAGATCCTGTGCGATGGCGATGTTTGTGTTCGACCGTGCTCTGCGCTGTATAGTGCCACGCACCACATTACTTAGCACAACACTGGACTTGAATTTTGAATATAATGCTCGAATTGTATTCGGATTAGGTGCTTTTTTTCCAGGAAATTTTACACGAAATTTACGTTGAGTCAAAATAATTGACTTCTGATTTTCAATGTATAATTCTACGATATCAGAACGCTCGGTTAGTGTGTACTGAGACATGGTGAAAATTCTACTGAAGTCTAGTTTCTAAAATGCCATACATTTCGGTGCTGTCACTAAACCTGTCAAAATTAAGACCGGTTCACATAGCTTAATCGAGTTTGAACCTTACTGTAGTGGTCAGAAGTTCACTGCAAAAGTAATTTAGGTAGCTAGCGAAATAATTTGTATAAATATAGCAATCCATTTAAACTGAAAAATCTGAAGGTGGGTGTGGGAGTTTCTAACACCCTGTATATTTGTAAATAATTTCCGCTTTCAATATCCGCTGAGATATATTATATACGCACAAAAAATCACACTTTCCCATCTTTGATAGTTTTCATAGAGGGACTATTATAATACTCGTAATACTAATAAAAATAATCCCCGTACTAGCCTTCAGGCTTTTGGGGTAGTAACATTGTAGGTTTGTTACAACTTGAGCCATTCGGTATAATTAGGATGGTAACGTGGCTAGCGCTACGCACCGACCGCCTATTATTACCCCAGAGTTTCACCCCCAGGTACTCATTTTTGTCAGTCTTAGTCGAGCTGGGACCGAAAAAACGCCATCGACATTAATGGCGAGACTAGGGTTTTGACCCGGTTTATCCGATATTTAGTCTAGTGAGCTACCACTAGACCAACACGGTTAAGTGAGAAAGATATTTAAAGAAATTCTGTTACGCTACTGTGCGATTGAATACAGAGAGAGCAAAAATGGTTGTCCTTATCCCACACCACTTTCCGCTAATCACGTTTCAATATTTACTTCCATTTTGACGCGAGGTTATCCATAGGCGTAGAATGTTTTTATATTTTGTCATAAATATAGACAGTAGTCCACCTACTAGACACTTTAGTAATGAATGTGATCAAGCATAACTGAATTTAGAATTATAGGTCACACTATTTTATATTTTACTTTACCATACTAGCAAATTATGTTTCACTATAAATCGTGAAGATATGTGAATGCTCATGGCCTAAATTTTCATGAAATATATTAATAAATTAAGGATTTATTTTAGTTTATTTTGTTACAATATGTAAATACAAATGTAAATATACATGAAAAAAATGTTAAAATTTTAATGAAATTGATACAAACATAATTGCAAGGATGTGCCTACTGTATCATACATCTAATTATAGAAAGATATGGAAAATGCTGTTCACTACATAATTATTAGCTTATTAATACATTTTACACCAAGCATTATGAGCTTTTAAGCATGAAGCATTTATCGAAGTACAGGTAACGCATCACGCACTTCAAAGTTTTTTTTCGAAGTGAGGTCCATTGTTATTTAAACAAGCATCCACTCTGCTTTTCATATTATCGAACACATTTATAAATTGTTCAATGGTTACATTATCCACTGCTCCTCTTATTGCTTCCTTCAATTCCTCCAATGTATGTAATAGATTGCGATATATAATGTTTTTTTAAGTGACCGAATAAAAAGTAATCCAGTGGAGGTAAATCCGGTGATCTACCTAAACCAATAACACGATTATCATAAAATTGTTGAATGTATTCCCTTGTTTCGTAAGCTGTGTGAGCACTAGCATTGTCATTTTGAAATACCCTGATCTCAATCTCAATTCTTCAAGGATATTACGATATCGTACTGCAGTAACAGTTTCTTCAAAGAAAATAGGGCCAATGATTCGTCTTCTAGACATTGCCATCCGTACTCCTATTTTTATAGGATGTAATTGTGTTTCATGAAATAAATGCCGGTTCTCAGTCGACCACATCCTAAAATTCTGTGAATTTACATAACCACTTAAATGAAACCACGCTTCATCTGAAAAGAAGGTTATATCCAATATATCATCGTGTCTTAAATTTAAATCAAACCATTGACAGTACTTAACACGTTTCTCAAAATCTAGCGGGAGCAACCCTTGCACCTTGTACGGATGGCAGTGTTTTCTGTTTAACAATACTACGTGTTGTTCCATACGACAAACTTGTAAGTGGCAAGGAAAGATTATTGATAAATTATACACAAACATTTTAATGCATAATATGTTTACCTGCTTGTTGAGCAAGTTGCCGTAGTGGTTCCGTAGGACTGCATTCCAAGCGTGTACGTACATCTTCTACAACATCTTCCGTCATAACAGATGGACGACCCGATGATTTGCCCCTACAAATGCTTCCTGTTGATGGAAAGAGGGTTACAATCCGGGTAATATGCCGCATTAAATTGTCATAGTCGATCCCTAAATCGGGGTTCGATAAATTCGTTTGCACAATGGGTCACTGAAAACGTCCATTATCCGTCAGCTCCACGTTCACCGTTTCTAAAGTACGCCTCTAAAATAAATTGCTCTAGCGTAAACGATATTTCTTTCAAATTTTGGGCAAAAATAACAAATATTAATTGATAGAAACACACCTGGCGTACGACTATGAACAAAATATGGTATTGTTTGGTGAAATCCACCAGAAATAACTAAGTTGCTAATTTCTGATGGAAAAATGGATGAAGGTATTGATATATGTGCCGAGGAAAGTGGTGTAGGATCAGGACGATAATTTTTGCTCTCTTGGTATATCATAAATACTATCGGAGGCGATATCATAAAGCTGGCCCTACAATAACAAAAGGATTAGCTTTATTATTGTGTATATAGTTTTAACTTTCATTCTGTTGTCGAAGGTTACGTACGTTCGATACAATTGTTCGATTAAAGATACGAGATTGTAACTTAAATGCTCGTAAAGCACATCTTGCGTGTTCTTTCAATATATCAGGTTTAAAAATTTACAAGTATACATTTTTAACAGGTGACTTAAGCTATTGCGGTTTTATAAATATAAACATTGCCGCCTTTGAATACAATGGGTCATTCTGAATTCGACAATCGTATTTTATGTTTCTTACTTCAAACAAACAAGACGTCCTCGTAATATACATGAAATTTTAGTTAATATTTAATTAATACAAAAGTATTTTTAATAATATATAATATTATTAAAAATGTCGTGTGAAGAACACAATACAAGTTCATATGTATTTTTGGATGTATCTTCTCCAAAGACGTAGATACGTATTTCACATTTCTACATGATTATCAATACGCCCCTGTTGGAGAAGAGACACATTCAAAAACACATAACTACCTAGCTATCTTGCAGATATTATTAAGACAGAGCGTGAAGGAATATTCAGCGCTGTCTCTATAATAATCGCTGAACTAGCCGGGTGTTCCTTATAGTCGGTAACCACCGTATCTATAAAAAACTGTATTATCGTGTCTTCACTACTTGTCGGCGTAAACCGAATACGTATATAACGACATAATTTGAAACATAGTTGAGTAGGTAAACCTACCAATTTTGTATAATACAAAAGTATTTTTAATAATATATAATATTATTAAAAATGGGGTGGGAAGAACACAATACAAGTTCATATGTATTTTTGAATGTATCTTCTCCAAAGACGTAGATACATATTTCACATTTCTACATGATTATCAATACGCCCCTGTTGGAGAAGAGACACATTCAACGATAATACAGTTTTTTATAGATACGGTGGTTACCGACTATAAGGAACACCCTGCTAGTTCAGCGATTATTATAGAGACAGCGCTGAATATTCCTTCACGCTCTGTCTTAATAATATCTGCAAGATAGCTAGGTAGTTATGTGTTTTTGAATATAGGATATCATACCTTTTTTAACAATGACAGCTGTTATGTATCTTCTCCTTCTTCTCTGTTTTGGGGTGGACGCCAAACCACGTCCAGGCACTTGAGCACACTGCTCTTTGTACTATCCCCAATAGATCTCTCAATTCCACTCTGTTAGTCTTGTGTCCCCGATAAAAGCCACTATCCTCCTCAGGGGAGTTTGAGTACACTCGAAGGATCCAATAGATCTCTCCCGAAATATTTATGTCTGAGTTCCTTCAGTTCCTCACACGTGCATATTACATGAAGGCTAGTTTCCTCCTGTTTTTCACATCTCCTACACCAGGGCTCACTAACCAAGCCAATGGTGTACAAATGCTTCCTTAAAGGACAATGTCCGGTTATTAACCCGATAATTATTTTAATTTATTTTTTGCTACTACGAATTAGGTTGGCTGAAAACTTCCCGTCCAGCCTCCTTAGTAGTGTTTTGGTATGGAGTTGACCTTCCGTTAACCTCCATTTATTTTTATGTTCTTTTTCTAGCCATAACCAGATCTCCCTTTTAGCGGAATCCTTAGTGATTCCACATACAGGTTCTGGTCCCATGAAGTTCATATTAGTACATTCTTTGGTGAGTTTGTCGGCTATCTCATTGCCTTTAATTCCCTCATCTCCCGGCACCCATATCAGCGAAACTGTATTGTCTTGTGCCAGGTTATTGAGGACCTGTTTACAATATTTCACCAGCTTAGACCTGGTAGATGGATTCATAATGGCTTTAATAGCCGCCTGACTATCAGTCATTATGTTAATTTTTTTGCTTGCGCAGCCGGCTTCCCGAATTTCATCGGCGCAGGCTGCGACGGCTAACAATTCGGCCTGGAAAACCATAGCATGTTTCGCCAGACATATCGATATCTTCCTTCCAGGGCACATTCCGTATATGTCTGCACCTGCCCCCTGACTAGATTGTGATCCATCAGTGTACCAGGTGCCGGCACCACAATCGATCGAGCCACTTTTTGCCTGTTCCCTGGTCGGTATAAGTATGTTCAGCTTAGCTGTAAACATAATTTCAGGTGCCATACTGTCCACCGGCATTTGAAATATCGGCTCTTCCAGTATAGTTCCTGTGATACCTGTATGGCTCCCTACAACCTTATTAGGACACCATACGTCATTGGCCTTCAGCCTCAGTATCGCAGCCATTGCCTCCGCCTTTATAAATAGTTCCAGCGGAGGGATACCCACGGTGGCCTCCATGGAAACGGTTCCCGTGCTGTTCATAGCTCCCGTGATTCCCAACAGGGCCTGTCGCTGGAGAGTCGTGAGGAGCCCCACCGACGATATCCGCTCCGTCCTCCTCCACCAGACAACTGCCCCCTAGGTAATCGTTGGTCTTATTACTGCTGTGTACTACCAGTGTACCATATTTGGTCTTAGACCCCAGGTCTTGCCAACAGCTCTTCTGCATCTCCAGAAGAACTGCGCCGCCCTGTCAGCCACTTTGGCTAGGTTTCTGCTCCAATTCAGTTTCGCATCAAGTGTTATGCCTAGATACTTCACTTCATTGGTTAGTTCTAACTCTTGTCCAAACAGCTTTATGCTGCCCAGATCATTTAGTTTTCTCATGTTGGTAAAGGCTACCAACTTTGTTTTTTGAGGATTGACAGTTAATCCCTCCTCAAGGCACCATCTTTCTACAATTCGCAGAGCATTTCGCATGATGCTCGCCACTGTCCCCGGGAATTTCCCCTGGGACACTATGACAATGTCATCCGCGAACCACTACGTCCATATTCCCTGGTCAATTAATGTCCTGAGGAGATTATCCACTACTAGACTACATAGTAGTGGTGACAATATGCCTCCTTGAGGACACCCTTTTTGTTGTCACCTTTTTTGTTGTCCTCATGGAGATCGTTTTGTTTTGCATTTGGGCATGAACTACTCTGCTACGCAGCATGTTATGAACCCAGTTGCATGTGGTGTTTTTTATTTTTCGATCTCTTAAAGATCGAATAATAGAAGACATCGAGGTGTTATCGAAAGCTCCCTCTATGTCTAAGAAGTCTGCAAGTGCAATTTCCTTGTAGTGTAGGCTCCTTTCGAGCCCTCTCACCAGGTTATGCAGGGCACCCTCACCTATTTTGCCCATCTGGTATGCCCATTGCAGTTGGTGTAGAGGAGATCTATCCAGCTGTTAGGAATGTAAACATACGATGTGTGTGTAACTCCAATAGAGGTACCTATTTACATTTTGAATATTTTTAATTCAAATTAGAATTTTCCAAGGGTTTTAAATTTTTGGGTTAACGTCGTAATTGATTCACAATATGTTGGATTCATATTCTACATAAATACATCTTGACATTTTTCATACGATACGCTGTCTTTTTATTTGAAGGATATCCTGTACTTTAATAAACTGAAGATTAAACTATTGAACGTATTACTTTCATTCTTTGATAATATCCGAAGGCCTTTAAAATAGAAACACATTAATACCTTCAATTAGACAAGCATTTTTTCAACTGTGCGTACATATTAATACGTTTTATATAAACTAAGCTGTGTATAAATTACAGCAAATGCAGCCTTTTTGTTTCTTTCTAAATGATGTAGGAAAATGTCGACGGGAAAAACCACATAATAAAATAAATTTCGAATAAAACGCGCCGTGCGGTTTAATGAAACGTAAGTTTCTGGAAGCGTTAAATTCGTATTGTGTTTTGGGCAGATCATAAACCAGAAAATAAGCGGATAACGTGAGCGTTACGTTTTAGATGCAAAACACTTGGAAACATAAATTAACGTGCAGGTTATTTATGAATAAAGGGGTAAAAACACGCTTGTAGTCTGGATTAATATAATATAGCGTATAATATGTTACCTAACAGATAAGCAATACACGCACACATTATATTTGAACGTGTAATGGGTTTAGCTTTAATACATTTATCACTTTTGTTAATACATGTATCCAAACATACGAGGGACAATCGGAAAACTTCGGGAAAAGCTATGAAGAAAACATTTAATATCTAAATACACGGCTATATTGTTTTTCGCAATATTCACCATTAAATTCTATGCACTTTTTCATTCGTTCAAACCAAGTATTGAAATATTTTGCTACCTGCCGCGTGCATATAGCAAAACCCGCGAAAACCGGTCTTTCCAAATCTTACCTAAATTTAACAGCTCTCTTTGGATTTACCTTACGTGGTCAGGATGCTCTTGAAAATAGAAGTCAGCAGACCAGCACTACTGCTGCAGCTCGACGGTCGTGCGATTCTTGATGAAACGTTGTTAACTTCTGATCTAAATTTAAAAAGCGTGACACCGCGTTTTGTGGTTACTTGTATAAGTAATTGTACGTTATTCGGGGGACGTACGTGCGATAACGTACCCACGTGATCCCGGTGATATCCAAGGAAGCTAAATATATTAAAAGAAAAGGAACAACTACCAAATATTAAGTAACAAAATTTATTATAGTCGTTTACCTTCCAAACAAAAATATAAACAAGTGAAAAATATATCAAACGTCAAAAAGATAATAAAAAGGGATGAAGCCCTGTATATTTATTTAAATGATGATATATAAACAAATACACAAAATATTAAATTGTAATTAAAAGTTGGATTAAGTTATGGTCCAAAACTTTTGATCGTGCCTCTATATTACCAGGCGATATATTAACAAGACAATAAAATAAGATATCTACATTAGCGAGATCTCATAAACGTTACAGAAATATGGAAACTTAGGCAAAATATAAACTAATATTCCAACAAGAATATGACGCTAAATATGTTTCAGAAAAAAACGGTATACTAATTAATGTTGATAATTAAATGTTCCAATGTGAAATAACAGTTAATGAAATCAAAACTAACTGATTAATGTTTTTAAATATACTTCTAAATGTAATCTAAATGAAGATATTAAACAAGTATCTAGCTGCTTCAACGATATAAGTATAAACAAAAACCCGGCCCTTATGATTTCTTGATACCGACGGCGTCTCTTTCCGCTTCTTTCTTTCCTCGGAACGTCGTTATTTTACGCTATGTTCGACGGCCAACGGTTGTTCGTAACGGCATTCAGTAATTAATCGCCGGAGACAAGGACTCTACGATATTATTTTTTTTATATTACAGCACAAAATATCGAAACAATGAACATAAATGTCGCGTAAAGGAAAATAGAATGGTGTCACCTCTCTTACCTTTTAGATGGTCAAGGGTACATCAAATCGCAATCCAAAAGAACGTGTAATAATCAAAGTGTTTTCTTGCTGATTAAGCAATCCAAGTGCGGTTACATCATCCACCGAATCGATGGGATTTCCAAAACTCAGAAAAACTTACGATATCCATCTGATCAGAATACGAGATCTAAGTGACTCAAAGCAGACGCAGCCTCATCGAAGTGTTTATATTACGGCGTATGGTCACACGCTTAGGTCATCATTGCACATTTGTCCCGATGTACAATCGAAAAACAAAAAAGCAAGTACAGCACGGATAATATTTTTAAACGTAATAATTTACGGCGTTTTGAATTTGACGTACTCAAAATGTGTGACTTGAATGCAATAATGGCCTCTTCTGGATAGGAGAAACGGAGGTCTAGCGTTATTATGATGAATGCACGTTTAAGGATGCTTTTCGCTATTCATCAATAGCTTCGACCAAGCAAATTGTTGTATACCATTCCGTAATTACAATTCGACGATTGTCCATAATAATTATAGCAACGTGACCAGATTATGTATGCAATCATTTGTTTAGAAGTGTTTCGCGAGCGAACCATTTGTGCCGGCAGAAGTTAATTTTGAAACACCCAAGTTGCCGATTGTTGTTTTGTTTCCGGTTCATAAGAACATATCCACGATTCGTCACTTGTAAAAATGTCATAGACATGTTTAGAAGATCTGTAATTGATTTCTTTCAGTATTGCTTTGCACTATTTTACACGATCATATTTTAGAGTCGTAGAAAATTATGCGTGCCCAATGAGAGCACAATTTCTTCACAGCTAACTGATGTGCAAAATTGAATGTATCGAAGTCCTAGAAATAGGCAAGCATGCCTGAATCTCATTATGTGTTATATGACGATCTTCTTCAATCATTCTACTTACAGCATCGATATTTTCCGCAATAATAGATGTCGCAGGCCTTCCCTTGCTTCAAATGCAGAAATTATACGTTCTATGCACTGGTATTGAGTTAAGCCACAACAAAAATAATCAGCGCGATCATGTTTGCGAGCTAACTCTATTTTGAATACGATTAGCAAAGTATAAAACAACATTTTGCTCAAACTGACTGATATAATGACAACCGGACTAAAACGTGATATTTTTGAAACAGAGAGGTGAGCCATTCTATAAATTATGGGCTATACTTAACCCTAGAATGGTATCGTTATTTTCTAGTACATGACTAGTACAGTGGTGTCGCATATGACACATCATTATATCTTTAACTTTTATATAGTTATCGTTCAAAATAAAAACAAAAGTATAATTTTACATTAATTTTATTATAAAAAATAAAATACAAAAATATAAAACAGTTATTCTCACAAAAATACTAATTACAGTTCTTCACTGCAGGGAGGACAAATAGGCCTTCTGTGTTCAGCACAAATGTGTTCACCGCATCTCACACATAGTTCTCGACCTTTTCTGTTGGCATTTCTAGGGCAAATATGACAACGTTTCTGACCGACAGGTTGATTTCTTTTTTCCAAACTAGGATTCTTTTCTTCCACACCTAAAATATCCTGAATTAGTAGACGTAAATATCTGGATATTGTTGGCACATGCAGTCTACTTTCCAATTGTGGTTTGATCAATTGCATGCCTTAGTTTTGAAGAAATTGTCTTCTTGGGATGTATTTATAAGCACTATTTTGTTTTTGTTTGTTGGCGTTATAGATAACATAAGCATTGATTCCAATTCCATCTATCATACCATAAAATACACGTAAAGGCCATCGACGGGTTTTTCGTGACACAGTTTTTGAGTGACACAATAGATCATATGTATCTACACCACCTTTCGTCGAATTATAAAATAGAATGATTTCGGGTTTTTTAGTTTCGTCTTCAAGTTCGCCATAAGTGTGAAAAGTCGACAACAACAAAACTATTTTATTCTTTTTAGGTGAAAATGAAACCATAGTTTCATTTTCGTCGTAAGCAAAATCAGAGCTAGGAACAGTAGCTTTTTTCTTCAAGAAAGTTCCAATAATTTATTTGCCAAATCCGAGGACGAGAACCAGTTATCCATGGTAACATTCCGGTTTGTTCCATATATGCTTTCACACAGTTTCAGGACATATTGAGTAGGTAAAATTTCAGAACTAGTTCTTCTTTCTTTTCCAATATATGGAATAGCAGAAAGCATGTAAAATGTTTTAGAGTCGCACATCATAACAATTTTTATGCCATATTTATCCGGCTTATTTGGAATATAGATTTTGAATGGACATCTTCCTCTAAAACCAAGAAGTTGTTCGTCTACAGTTACATATGCGCCAGGTGTATAATTTTCTAAACACTTTTCAATAAATTTATCCCACAGAAATCTGATAGGTGCAAATTTATCATCTTTACGCTCTTGTCTGGTATTTTTGTCATCAAAGCGAAGACAATTAAGTAAAAACTCAAAGCGTTTTCGTGACATGGTTGCTCTGAAAATGGGTAATTCATATTGTCTGGACCATAAATCAGAAGTACTTAGAGAACTTGTTTTTAGAACCCCACTCATATACAACAGCCCGAATAAGGCCAATATTTCTTGTCTATTAGTACACCCTATAAAGCTTTGATTATTAGCATATTTGGAGGATTGTCTTGTTATTTCTTGGTTTGTGTGTTGAATAATACAATTAATCATTTCGTCGGTGAAAAATAACTTCCATGCTTCAATCTCATCTGCAGCTTTTAATGCGTTTGAATTTGGTCCTGGTAATCGAAGCACAATATTCTTTTGCACTGTACGGCTATTTTTTGAAAAAAATGGTGATTTATACCATTTGTAACCATTTTTTCCATAAATTGCCTTTCGACGTGTAACAGATTCTTCTTCGGACTCTTCTCCCTCACTGCTAGACTCGACAGAAAATGTATCTGAATGCTCACTTTCTAAAAGTTCCTCATCTTCAGATACACTATCGTCGCTCAATATTTCTGGAACAATATTGTCCAAATCTGTTTCGCCTCTCCCGTAAGAACGTATAATATCCTCTAACTCTGCTCGAGTCAATGCTTTACTAGTGGAAGCCATATTTTGTAAATTAAAAAAATAATATCAAGAATGGTATTCTGGAGTCGTATGTGGCACAACCAATTGCTATCGATACGTAAAACAGAACAGAGCACTTACAACTACCGCATTCAAAGCTGTACTGACACGTCGAGAGGTACGTAGGTGGTCGCTAACTTCTCTCTTCAATTATGCGTTTGGGAAAGAGATAAAGTGTAGCTGTGTCATAGGCGACACCAACGTACCATTCTAGGGTTAATCCAGAAAAAATGTATATTATATTCAATATACGTACTTTTTCTTCTTTATCCTATCGAGAGGAAGTCGTTGTTATCGGCGTAGTTTCTTTTGTCCGTCAGATGTTTCACAAGTTTTTTTGGTGCCATCTGATAGAACACAATTGCTATTTGTTCCGAAGGGGAGACGTTAAACGTCACTTCATTAGGCAAACTGATGACGTCGTACGACAGGAACACGTGGTTTTGACTGAAAGTGAACGCTGGTAAAATACGAGGAATATTTCCATGTGTATGCATATACCGTCTGTAAACGTGGCACGTATGTAAACCGTCTGTAAACGTAACGACACTGCTGCGCCAGACGCGTCCCCGCCAACTTTACTTCCCCGAAATGTTTTTTCAATGTAGGTGTGGTATTTCTATCGTATCCATCGTCGACGTATCCCATCAGACTGGGCACACACACGCCTTGCGCCTGGTATTGTTTTTCATGAGTCGTTGGATTTTGTTTTGTGTTTGGAGTTGTCTCCATTTCCACTCCATTGTTTCGTATTTCCCAGGGTTGTGACGTGTTTGTGTCGGATTAATAAATAATCGTGTGTTGTTGTGTGTTTTTGTGCGGTCCTGTGTTGCGTGTGTGTTTGTCGCTTTTTTACGTTTAAGTCACTGGTCATCGGTTTTTTGCGTTTCAGTCATGTCTGTGTTTATTGTTTGTTGTTGTAAAGTGTGATTATTTTCTGTGTTTGCGTTACGAAGTATTGTATCTGATGTGTTGTTGCGTTTGCGGAGTGTAATGTTATTAGCATATTGCCTAAGGCAAGTGCTAGTTCGTCAATTGTGTTGGGTGTTGCGTTTTTTTGTTTTTGTGTCCAGGGGTTAGTTGTTGGGGGTGGTGCTGGTATGTATTTAGGTTTGGGTGTGGTTTTGTTTGCAGGGTTGCTTGGGTTGTTAGGACAGTTTATGAATGTTGATAGGTGAGGACCACCGCAGTTTGCACACTTTGGTGGGGTTGTTTTTGGTTTTGTACATAGGTGTGTTGAGTGTTTGTCTCCGCATTTCATAATTTGTAGTGTACGTTACAGTTTTTTTGATGGTGTCCAAAAGTCTGACATTTGTGGCATTGTATTATGTCTGTCCGTTTGTTTAGTGTTTCATTTTAATTGTGAGTCCGCAGCAGTCGTGTATGTTATAGATTGATTTGTACTGTCTCGTCAGTTCGATTAATACAAGTTGTGCAGGTATGCCGTGTTTACCGTTCATACGTTTGATTTTTAATGTCGGGTAGCCTTGGTCAGTCAAGTCGTTTGTAATGTCTATGTCAGTGATAAAGGTAGCAATGCCTCGCATAACTACCTTTAGTGTCTTTTCGCTTCGCAATTGAAACGTGTAAAATTGTATATGTTCTGTGTCGAGTATGTGTTTAAGTGTACGGTAGTCTTCGTCAGTTTTCGGTTCGATGTGAATACCAGGTTTCACAAGTTTGTTTTGTACGGTGTTAATGTTATGTGTTTTAAGTATTTGTCGTATATGTGCCCATTTGTCTTTTTCTGTTATTATTATTGGTGCGATTTTGTGTTGTGTATTGCGTGTTTCGGAGTTTGTGTTTTGTGTGGTGTTTGTTTTGTCACTTACCCTGGGTGTGCTGTATGAAGTTGACGGTTGTGGATTGAGTTCAGTTGCTTCTTGTTCCATCTTTTCCTCGGTGTTGGTTTCGAGGGGACTGTAGGAATTTTTTGTTTCGATTGGTGTAGTTGTTTGGTCTATTTTCATCTTCTTTGTAAATTTAGGGTAAATGAAGTTTTTAATTTTCTTTTCCGAATGTTTCTTGTTCTGTATTCTATGGTGTTTTTCTTCTTTGGTCGGTTCGGGGTCTGTTATTTTTACTTGTATCTTAGGTTGATCCGGGTCTACAATGAATAATCTCGGTGATGTCCGTAGAAGTTCTTGAACGCCACTTTCGCTGTGAGTTTCATCGATTATCTCCTGTGTTTGTTGAAATAATTCAGGTGGCTAGAGTTCAACGAAGTTGGGATTCAGTTTTAAGTTCGTTATTGTAATAATTCGCCCGGCTATTGCTTCCGGCTTCGCTTGACGATGTATCGTCGTCGGTGCTCTCAAATACAATACTGCTGGAACAGAGATCGCAATGAGAATGCCTGGTATGGTAGCTCCCTTCTCTCTTATATAGTGTACTTGTGGGGTATCGTTCACGTCTCCACCGTTAACTCACCTCGTTTACAGACGGTATGTATCATTTAAAATAAGTGCTTAATGCAGCTTATGCATTGATATACTAAATTTCTTTGGTATTTATGTGGAAAAATATTTATGTACATTGGTGGTACAATAAATTTACTTCATTATTTTATAGAGTTAGAGACCTTACGAACCAAACCGCCCACGTATATTGCGTCCCAGTTCTTATAAAGTAAATTAAAGTTTAGCGAGTTATTTTGTTGGAGTATTTACTATAACAAGAGTAATAAAATATTTTTATATTCTAAATTGCGATTTTTCTCTTATACCACATTTTCCTACTTATTAATTATAGTAGCGATCATATCATCGATATCTAGGAATTTACGAAACAGTACATACAACTTACCATGTGCGTTTTCAAAGCTTTTGTATAAAGGGCACGTGACGGTATAAAAACTTTGTGCTTTTAGAACCTACTTTGATGTCCGAAATTGTTTTTATTGGAAACGCATGTACATGCTTTTGATGTCATAGCGGGGTTTTATTCTCGCATATACTCAAAGCATTTTTAAGAGCTTATATTGTTCTGTTTTTGGATGTATTTTTTTATAGACAGAAGTTTAATTTTTATGTTTTTTCTTTAAAATAAAAAATACTGCTAATATATTTTTTGGAAAAAAATGTTATTAATATTAAAAATCTGATCCAAAATTGTATTTATTTTAAAAACTGTTGTTTTTGTGCATAATTTCTTTATTTCTTCTTCACCTGTAAATTTGAAATTCGTTTATTATAAGAAAAGAAATAAAGAAAACAGGTGCAAATGCATAATATTAATAATATATATTATTAATATTATTAGTTTATTGCCTACTTTGTCGAAGGTCTTTGAAACGCTGCTTCTAAGAAGGATGAAAGCACGGCTCGACGAAAATAAACTTATTCCAACGCACCAGTTCGGTTTTAGAATGCAACATTTCATCATACAGCCAAATCAATCGTATTGCCTCCAAAATGAGATACGATTTAGAAACTTAACAGTACTACTCTGCAGCATTTCTTAATATCTCGCAGACTTTTGATAGGGTCTGAAATTCTGGACTTTTTTTGAGACAGAATTTAAAATACTACTATTTCTTCAAATTTTTAACTTTAATTAAACTGTGTGAAAAATTAACGGTTAACATAATTTATAAACAATAAGAATATATTATAATGCAGCTAGCGGTCCATGGTCTTGTTCTTAAGTGTTTCATAAGTGATTGGATGGTGGCAACATCCATTTCTCGAATCTTTAGGTAAATTCTCTTTCTTAATTGTTTTTCGTTATCAGCCTTCCATCCATTATCGTAAAGTTTTCTGCTTAATAGAGGCCAAATTCTTCGATAGGTTATGTTTGGGGAACATTACGTGAATTATCTTCTTTGGGTGGAAATGAGACCTTATTGGCCTACAATAATACTCTAGTTTACCTGGCATAATGGCAAGAAGCCAGATCAGGCTAGAATATGATTTCATTATTACTGTGACGATCATTTACAAATCGCAACTGTTTAGGCAAACATCTTTGTATACAAAGAGCTGCAGTGACAGCTTCTTCTCTAACATGCGGTACATATGGTTGTTACGTACCTGCCGGAGAAATTGCGCACCACACCAGAATTTCATTTTCAAATTTAGATTTTCTTTTATATTTCATATTGTCCGGAGCTGCACTGAAATCCTCGGTATAGAATCCATCATTAGCCTTTACCTAAAATATCCAAAACGATGACTCGGTTCAAATTTGTTTTTTAAATTTATTTAAATTTAAATTTGTTAATTATTCGTGAAGTAATTTAAATGTAAATATGCTTTCTACGTATTATTTATTCGAATTTTTTATAGAAAAATATATATATAGTTTTTTACATTTACATTACTTCGCAAAAATGTAACAAATTTGCACAACGGCCTACTACGAGCAAGATATATAACATCTATTTCCTTGATGTAACTCAAGGCATTCCCACAAGATTCGAAATCACTGCTTTTGATAGCTTAGTGGTTAAAGCGATGGTCCGGCAAGCTTTGCACGTAGGTTCGAATCCTACTTAAGAGCGAATGTTTTTTTCTATAAAAAATTCCAATAAATTAACGTCGTAATATGTAGAAATTATATTTACGATGAGTCGGTAGTTTAAAAAGCGTTGAACACTTAGTGCTCGACAATACAGTGGAATTCGTTGCAATTGCGCAACTGTGTATTTTGGTAATTTTCTTCTCTTTTAAATGTCATAATACATGTAAATAAAAATTTCATTATTTTATGTAAATTAACTTTAATATGTACACAATAATTCTAATTATAGTCTCTATATAATTCATTTCTTTTTTAAATTTCAGATGATGCAATTTAAGCCTCAAGGCCTTGTGGCCGACCTGATGCCTAACATCAGGCTTATGAAGTTTTCCGGGCACTTCATGATGAACTATTATGCAGATAGTACCGGAGGAGTACATACATTAAGATTAGGCTATTGTTTCGGCCATCTTTTCCTATTATTACTTCAATTCGGGTAGGAATCGAAACTACAGGCTGTCCCATAACTTATGGCCCATACACCATTTGAATATAATGGACATAAAAATAGTTATTTTGAGCCTAGTTTACCACAGTAAAATGTTTCAGGTTAAAAAGGTACAGGGTGTTGAAAGTGATAGTTAATTTTCAAGCAGTTCCCCAGATTTTCGCATTCGAACATTGCATATTTTGCCGATGGGAGAAAAATATTTAATTAACTCAAGCCTTAATATAGACAAACCATTCAGTGTTTTCTATCTTTTCCTGTCATAGGTACGCCAAAAACTAGTTTTTACATTATCCAAGTACTGTGATCTTTTCAATTAAAAATGGTCAGGTTTAATAAATTTTCTAAGCGTGATTTATGGGATATGCTCTGCGTTTATGTCCTTATGTAATTAGAAGATATGAAGAACGCTACCCAACGAGAATCATACCAGATCGAAAAATATTGCAAAGAATACTCAATCAGTTAGATGTAACAGGTTCAATTTATAACAAAAATCCTGGCAGACGGCCGAAAACTGTAACGGTCGAACAAGAAGAGGAGATCTTGATTAGAATAGCTGAGAATCCTAAATTAAGCACTAGGCGTTTGGTAGCTTCTACGGGAATTGGTAAATCAACCGTCTCAAGAATCATCCATGCAAGAAAATTTGTTTTCCTTCCTTTTTACAACAGCTAACAATTAAGTGCCAGCATCTTTGCAAGCCAGTAGAATTTTGTCAAAATGTACTAAATAAAAAAAACCCAAGTTCCTGAAAAAGATATTAATTCCAGACGAGGCAACTTTTACAAGGCATGGAATTTGTACTGGAGAAATAATCATTACTATGCTTTGTAAAATTCATGCCTACCTAGAAAAAGACATTTCCAACGTGAATTTTCGATAAATATTTGGTACGGTATCGTCGACAATTTCTTAATTGGCCCATTTTAACTTCTGCAGAGACTTAATACAGAACAATATTTACATTTTTTACAAAACGATTTACTTGATATTTTGGATGGGTTTGGATGGAAACCTTTGAACTAAGAAGAAATATGTGGCTGATTCAAGATCCTGCCCCACCACACTTTACATTTATTGTTCGAAATCAATTGAATCAGCGTTTCCGCTTCGGTGAATTGGCATTGATAATGAATTTCCTTGGTCACCTTGTAGCCCAGATATTAACAAGTTAGATTTTTATTTGTGGGGTCACATGAAGGCTTTATTATACACTAATGAAATCAATACACCGGAAGAACTTGAACAGAAAATTCAATAATTTCTAATTCTTATTAGAAATGCTCAAAATATTTTTCCGAATGTGAGACGTCGTTTGATAAAAATTATAAGAAAATTTATTGAAGTTAACGGCGGACATGTTAAACATTTACTAAACTAGATTAAAAAATTTTTTTAATATTAAATAAACTGCGTTGTGTTTTCATAATTCTCTATTCCAACACCTTGCATATTTTTAAACTGAAACATTTTACTTAGGCAAACTAGACTCAAAATTACTATAATTATTTATCTCCAAATACCGTATGGCCCATGAGTTATGGGACAGCCTGTATAAAGAAACACCTACCGTTTTCAATTTTCTTGTTATTGCAGGTTTACTTTTGGAAATTTGGTACAACAGAGCGACGATGTAAATGACTTAGCTGCTAATACAATCACAGTATTATTTTTTACACATTGTATAGTGAAATTTATTTATTTTGGAATTAGGCAAAAACTATTTTATAGGTAAGTTGATGACTTGTTTTATGTTGTAGTCGTTATTTTTTGCATTAATTTGGAATATTTTTTGTTTCAGGACGTTAGGTATTTGGAATCAATCGAATAGTCATCCTTTGTTTTTAGAATCCAATAATCGATTTCACCAGTTAGCCTTAACCAAAATGCGCAGGCTCTTAATAGTTGTTATGGTAGGCACAATTGGTAGTTGGATAGGTATTATTAGCCATTAACTTTCACATGTACATAGATAAAAATGTAACTTTCAATATTAAGCATGGACCACCATAACGTTTTTCGGAGATAGCGTTCATATTACGAAGGATCCTAATAATGAAAACGAAACAATTAGCGAAGAAGTACCAAGATTGTTAATTAGAGCATGGTATCCTTGGGACGCAATGTCTGGTGTAGCACATTATGCTACTTTAGCGTATCAGGTACGTAGTATATGTTTGAGGGGAGTTTTGATGTTATCTACCTAGCTATGAAAGAAACGAGTTAGAATACAAAAACAATATTTTTCAATGTAAGAACCGTTAACACTAACACACTTATTCCAATGTTTCTCGAATAACGCTACGCCTTAAAAGAAAATAGTTCCATTCATTTTACTATATGGTGTCGGAACGTTCCCTTTCCGTTCTGGGCGTATTACTGAATCGTCACTTTGATGATTCATAAGGACATTCCGCTTATCGCAAACCTACGGATACCAACAGATGCCTAAACGCCCGTCCACTATCATCACACAAAAAAACGAGATTTCATAAACTCCGTAGTCCAAGAGCTTTCTCTATATTTGAACTTAATTCCTTGCCCAAAGAAATCAACCATGTCACCAGTACCTTAATTAACAACAACTATTTCAAGCATGACATTCAATGCACTATAACCCAACATCTTAGCCCTAGACCATCCAGTTTCTCAACACATTTCTGCCATTTCTAAAGTCCATTTACCTTGTACAGTATTCCACAGTTTGCTACGTAAATGCACAGTAACGTAATTGGTGTTTAGCAATAGGAGAAAAGTGAGGCAAACTCAGTTGTACAGAACGCGATGTAGTATTAACTAATCGTTAGATATGTATGGTTATCATAGTTAATGAATGACAAATTTAAATGTCATAATAAAACAATGTTACACCAAATTACTTATTTTGTGACATTTTATTGGGAATGATTAATTTTGCAGACACTGGTTAAAAATTAATAAAACTATAAATACTTACTAAGTAAATAAATAGAACTCAAAACCTTCGTGCCTTATGCACTATAACAGACCTTATCTTTGGCATATATTAATAATAGCCTGTGTATCGAGGGATTCGAGGTCGCTGTTAACAATGATAACTTCGGTGATGAAAATAACTAAATGCCGCAGTTACCCTGAATATGGAGAAATAGATTTACAAAGTTGAAAAATAAGTAATTAATTTATTCAATTACTGTTCAGTTGGGCGCCAAGAAGATTTACCCCTTCTAAGGTATATAATTGAATTTATACTAATTGCCGGTTAGCTAAAAGTCTGCGGAAAGATTAAAAATGAGAACTCTATATTAAGCTGGTAAGCTGCAATTGTACTTACGTCTTCCTATCTCAAGGAGTGTATGAAATCGTAGGTGAAACGAATGAATCCCTCTTTTTTATTAATTATTGCAATCAAATCTCCTTTGATTAATATGCTCTTACAATGAAATTTATATTACATGATTTGAATAAAACAAAATTGTTATAAAACATATACTTATATATTGACAAAAGAGCTTTTTAATTACTACAAATAATCTACTACAAAATTCTTTATTGTTACTCTGAAATATTAACTAGACACTATACACACATATAGAGCGAGATACGATAACTTTTACATATATTTAAACTGTTTAGTCTGATCAGATTCTAGAAAAAGTATTAGTATTGACTAACCTTGATATCTTTACACTATGGCCATATGACTTCACAATCTAATCGCTTCCTCTGGAGGTGATGCACTTGTACACTAAATTTTTCTTCACGCCTCAAGGTGCCTGGGACCCCAGACAAAGGCCTTGATGTAATAAACGTGGAAATTTACGTGTCAAACAAATAATTTCACTTGTAGGCTAGAAATACCTATACCTCTTGCTTCACTATGTACTTCTTTTCTTACTTAAGTACATATATTGCGGTAAACTCTCTCTTTACTATTACTTTTAGGGGTCCGCACGTGTGACTCGCTTCGCTACTTCGAGCCAAGTCCCTCGTTCCATTCTCCTAGATTGTTTCCAGCGTCTTTTGCTCTCGGTGAATCCCCAGCTTCTTTTTGAAGTTCTCGATCGTTCTTGAATATTTCGATGATGTAATACAGTTACTATATTAATTCGCATATGTGATACAAGGTTATTCTAGTGGAGTTTATACATGACTAACTATACAAGTTTAACTACAGAAAATGATGTCATTTGCATAAAAAGATCTGATTGAAATATGCATTTAATATTATTGCGAAATGTTTCGCAATAATACCTAATGGCGGGAAAAGCATTAATATTGATACAATTTTATTTCTTATTTCATATAAATTAACTTTAGACATCATTAAAATTATAACAAACTGATATTTAAATGTCTTGAAATAAGATGGTCGTAAATACGTCCCATTACATCACCCTGCAGTTGTCGTACAGAAACAGAGTTTTCTGAGCAAAATTGTGCGGTATTTTTTCGCGTATAGCCGTGTTCAAGTTCTTAATTGTGCCTTTGTAGACGTTTCTCGTTATTGTAGTCTCTTCAACTAAGAGAATTCTCTCCGCGTCCCAGGAAACGCTAGTCATCACTTTTCCTGCAGAAAATTGCGTTTCTGCCTTCCTGAGCGGTGGAGAGCCCTTATGAACCCATTGCATAGACTCTTGTTTCGTGAGAGTGTTCCAGTGGTGTACTTAAGTTTCATCCCCAGTTACAATTCTATTTAAGAAGTCTTCGTCTTAAGATAAAGCTGTCGAAATTCTCTTTACAAATTTGTCGTCTACACAATTTTTGTTCGCGATTGAGCAGCCTACTAATCCATCACGCCGACACTTTACTCATTTCTAAATCTTCGCGTGGAATTTTAAAAACACTCGTTTCTGATGTTTCTATTTCTCTAGCAATAACTGAAACTTTTACTCGGCGGTCAGTAAACACAAAAACATTGTTGCTGATTTCTTCAATTTGTGCTTCCTTCCACACTTTGGGTCCGCATGAGTATTTTTTGATCACACCTCACATATGACAAGTATTTTTTTATTTATTTCAATTAATACGAGTATTGCCAATAAAGATTGAATGTATTGAAAATTCGTTTTGAACTTTTCTGTTTAGAATAATTTCCAGGTTGGGTATTTTTAGATTTTCTTCTAGTTAATCTGGCTTGTAGACTTCCGCGGTCGTTGTCCATGATTGCCTCTTGAATTCCGGCCTGTAGCCACGTCCTTGGCACTGTTTCCTTCTTCGCGATTTTGGCGAGGATGAAAGCGGGCACTTTCAGCCCGGAACCCAAAAAGTAATCTTCACCGTGTTAGTTTAAAAAATATTTTACATATTCTTAAGTATTTTAGTAAAGTCATAGAAACAAAGTGCATATCGTTAACAATTTCATTGACATAAATACAGAAACTCACGGAAAGGTAAAAGACTTAGCTAGCCGCTTTTCGAAGTAACAACTTTCAATTTATAATACGCCGAGAGTCTTTTATGTTATCTACCTAGCTATGAAAACAATAGGCTATCGTTTTCTTGCGTCAAGTTACTGTGAGATTTTATAATATCGTCTCCAGGTTTGATTCGAATCGCTTAACATTTGTTACGTTTACATTCGTTTAAAGGAGAAAAAATCAGTGATTTTAACCTTGAACCTAGAAAAGTCTTGCAATTTTTATCAAAAGAAGGCAGTAGCCAGAAGAATATTCATTAGATAATGGTGGCATCCTATTTCCAAGTCAAATTTTGGTGTAAACAGTTCAAAAGGGGGCAGAGAATCCACGATGAATAATTTTACTATGAATAAATAATCAAATTCGAATTAATCTTCTTCAAAGTATTTTCCTCGGCTAACGATGCACTTATCCCAACGTTGATTCCATAATTCGAAGCATTTCTGGAACACTTTTTTCGGAAGAGCCTTCAACTGCTGCGTCGTGGCACTCTCAATGTCGGAAATGGTGACGAACCGTTTTCCTTTTAGCACGGTTGTTACTTTTGACGAGAGCCAGAAGTCTCATGGTGCTAAATCCGAAGAGTAAGGTGGCTGCACACAGACATGAACCTTTCTTTCGGCCAAAAACCAGCAAATCAGAAGCGAAGTATAGCATAGCGCGTTGTCGTTATGAAGAAATAAGCTATTGGCCCATTTTTCTGGTTTCCTTCTCCGTACATAATTTCGCAAACGTAACAGTACGCCCTTGTAATATTAGGAGTTTACAGTTATTCCTCTTGGAACAATCTCTGTTTGCACTATGCCCTAACTATAAAGAAAAAAAAGAGCGTGACCTAAACGTTCGGACTTTGACTGATGCCCACTTAGGGCGAGCAAGGCCACTCGTTTTCCATTGGGCCCTTTAAATATGTGTCTTAATGTCATAGCCATACACTCATCTTTCATTTCCAGTTATAATTTTTGCCATGAAGTCCGGATCTGTAAGACGATCCTTCATTTCCATGCAAACTGACAGACAATATCCTTTCTATTCGTCAGTCAAAAGTCTGGGTACAAATTTTGCACTAACCCGTCTCTTTTTCAAACCATCAGCTAAAATGTTTTCAACCGTTTTTGAGGTCGAAGGAAGTCCAAACCTTTGCTGGTCTTCAACCGACTCATTTCCGATTTTAACCCTTTCGCTATGCCGGAGCTAAATGCGGAAGCTCGCATCAACCGATTCTATTTATCTGTTTATGAACATTAGTTTTCTTAAGTTCACTTTTTTCTTATTTTTAAGATTTTAATACATCTAATTTTTTATTTTTTTAACCTTATTTTTATTTATCTTAGGTATAAGTTCGTCGCTATCTCTATTGAGTAGTAAGTGACTATTATAAATGTAATGTTCTGCGAAGCCCGTGTTGTTTATACTATATAACACTGCTCTTTTGTGTTCATTTAATCTACACAGTCCTGACTTTTTAAGCACAATTTTTTTTATTGTACATTTATTATAGATTTACTATGTTGGATTTTCGATGCTTCACTCCAACTTACTAGATACGATTTTCTGTTCTTGGCTGATATTTGCCTGTGAACAATTACAGCATCTCAAAGAAATAATGAAACCACTAATGGTAAAGTAAACTATTTAACATTAAATAGCAATGTGTTAATTATTACGTTTGTGTATAGGAATTATCAGCCACATTGGATACCTATGTTCCAAAAAGTGCAGACTTATTTCGTGCCCAAAGTGCTAGCTCTCAGGAGAAACTTGTGGAAAGCGGTAAGAATATTTTATTAATAGAGGGATCAATGGTACAATATGGCTATATATACAATATTCACGTTCATACGGTGAATTCAATTTGTGAAACGTGAGATTTAATACTCATTATTTCTCATTTACAGTGTACAAGTTCATTATACTAACTACGAGGCGTGTTTTTTAATTAAGGTCCGTTTTGTTGTAGACACTAGTAGTTCGCGCGCATATCGCAACGAGCGCATGCGTCGTGTACCGGCATGCCACGGGAACAACTGTGCTCAGTTTCAGCTCTGTAGCTAACCTCTACGGTTCTGTTCTATGCTTTCAAAATGTTTACGACTATCAATTCGCCCGCCGCGTGTGAGATTCGGTCAGTGATACGGTTTTTGTCAGCAAGGAACCTGTCTGCTGCAGAAATTCATCGGCAGATTTGCGAAGTGCACGGTGATACTGTTATGAGTAAAAGCAAAGTGCGTAAGTGGGTACGACAATTCAAAAATGGTGGTGAGAACGTTCATGATGAGTACCGCTCCGGTCGCCCTTCTTTGATTAGAGACGATTTGGTGGCTTCAGTTGAAGCGAAGATTCGTGAGAACAGGCGCTTCACAATAACAGGTCTCTCAAACGAATTTCCTGGCGTGTCGAGATCAGTGCTTTACAACATTGTTTCTGAACACGTAAAGTTTAGGAAACTGTACTCCCGTTGGGTCCCGAAACACCTAACAGAGGACCACAAAAACCAACGATTTGAGGTGCGACGAAGTTCTTGACTCGTTATAACGAAGAAGGTGACGGCTTCTTGAGGCAGATCATAACTGGAGACGAAACATGGGTTTCGCATATCACGCCCGAATCGAAGCAACAGAGCAGGAATGGAGACACACACAATCGCTGTAAGGGTGAAGGCCAAACAGACTCTGTCCCAGCGCAAAATCATGGCGTCGGTGTTTTGGGATAGGCATGGTGTTTTGTTGGTCGACTTCATGCAACGAGTAACCACTATCAATGCAGAAGCATAATACCAAACCTTGAGAAAGCTACGCAGAGCGATTCAAAACAAAAGACGCGGCATGCTGACAAAGGGAATTGTCCTTCTCCATGACAATGCAAGACCTCACACTGCAGGTCAGACCCGCGATTTATTGTACAGTTTTGGCTGGGAAGTTTTAGACCACCCACCCTACAGTTCTGATCTTGCGCCGAGCGATTGCCATCTGTTCCTCCACCTCAGTGGCAACCATTACAATGATGACGACGACGTGAAAACGGCAGTGAACTCTTGGTTATCGGAACAGGCGGCAAGTTTTTATGAAGAGGGTATTTTAAAATTGGTTAATAGGTATGATAAGTGTTTGAACAAACTTGGCAACTATGTCGAAAAATAGAGTGAAGTATGTACTTTCTGAAAATAAATTTACTTTTTTGAAATAACCTTTTGTTGTATACTTATGTTCAAACGGACCTTACTTAAAAAAGACCTCGTATATAGACGTGAAGTATAGGATTGAGAAGTCATCTGTCCAGGATATTGTGTGTTGACAAGCTTCCATAAGAGCGAAATGCATTCACACATTCCAGGATAGAAGTGGCTTTTCACGAATTTTTCATTATCCTTACAACCGCGAAGGTGACGTCGCTAAGTGTAGCGTTTCCGCATACTGGTACAAACTTAGTTTGTCGAAATGTAGAAAGTATCGCAACACAGGTGACATTTACATGTAATGTGAGATTTGATATTCATTAGTTCTCATTTAGAGTATGTTCATTAGTATAATAAATGTTACCACAAATGCTACTTTGATAGCTATTTTTAAATCGGTTCAATCTTTTCGAAATTAGGCGAAAAACCAAATACACACTTTACCTGGAACACAATCAGAAGCTAATCAAAGATCCGTTAATAAAAAGTACCACAACAACATACGAAAGTTATAATTTGAAAATCAAAATTCGAAAACGCCACATATGCGGCACGGTACGCTCGAATTGACAATCGTATTATTATTTAATTTAATGGTTTTTGTACTTGTGTATTTGTGCAAAGATTTCATTCATTATTGACAAAAAAGAAAATGGAAGGCCAAATAGAAAAAAATGAGCATTTCCGATATATCCTTTTATTCGAGATCAACACAGGAGTTAATGTATCGAAACACGCTAGAATCATTGATGCCATTTACGGAGAAAACGTATTTGGAAAGAGCGTGTTGTACTCTCGCCAATTTATCGAGGGACTTGTTGACACGATTTTTAACGTTTAGGAAGACAATCGAATATTGAAGAAGTTTGTTTGAACGCTTTAATTCATGATAACCCATACCAATAAATATGGGAATTGGCTATTATAAAGGAATGTAAGCAATTAGATATTCCACGATATTTATGTTCCATGGACATGGTTCGAAAACTGGGCTCTCGATTGACACATATTTTGAGCAAAAATAAGAAAAATATTTGTGCGTCTTGTTAGAACGTCGTCCTTTGGCTCGTCAACAACATTAACTTTTTTCTTCCATATTGTTATTGATGACGAAGAATGATCCATTTATATTAACACTAAGAAGGAAAGAATAGCTTAGCCCTAACAAAAGAGCAATTTATCCGTATAAGTTGGTGTCGTGCATCTGGTGGGACAAATAAAACGAATTGCTTCTGAGGAATGAAATCATCGCTGCTGAGATTTACTGTCAATAACTCGACAATTTTCGAGGAATCTTCCATAATAACAAAGTCGCGATTCAACATTGGCTTGACAAGTTCTTTACTTCAAAACAACCAGATATCTTCAGGCGTGGAATTGAAAAATTATCAGATCGTTCAAAGACAATCGTAAATATTGAATCAAAAAGTACTCTTGGTTGCTTCAGTATTTTTTTATAAAAAAAAATGCATTCAATAAACTCTACGAACTTGCGTATCAGCTCAATGTGTAAATCCTTAAATTCACTTTTTTGTTTTTGAAGACTACAATGCCAGGAATGAAGATGCAACTATGAGAGCAATGTACAGCCAGCAAGAGATGGGCGTCACTTATAGATCAGGACAACTGCAAGATTTTAGTAGTGGTGGTATAGGTCCTAATGGACTAACGAAAAAGCAAGAATTGATGGTAAGGTCCGCTATAAAATATTGGGTAGAACGACACAAACACGTAGTCAGGTATTAAAAAATAAATTTGGAATAGGGATTGAATTCAAAGCTTTTATCATTACAGGCTTGTTACCGCCATAGGTGATGCTTATGGTATAGCACTGTTACTTCACATGTTGACTTCTACTATTACTTTAACTCTGTTGGCATATCAAGCAACTAAGGCAAGTATATTTACAAGCTATATTTCTTATAATTTCAATCTATGTATTTGGGGACGTAACTTCTGATTATTGTTAAAGATAAGAAATTTCCACAAATAAAGAAATTTCGCAAGAAAATTTTCATTTTCCAACATTCTCATATACTACATGTATGAAATAAAGCAACTTTTTTATACACATAAAATTTATATTTAATTTTAATTAAAAACTAACATTAATAAGTAATTTCAATATTGACTCTTATAGAGTCGTTCTTCTTTCGGTAATAACGACGTCATATTTACTAAAGAAGGGTTCCGCTTTTACGCTGTTAGTTAGACTTCAAATGCTCTGTTACGCTGCTTCAGTAAAGGTTAAAAGCCAGTATTTAGTAGCCCACAATATGTGTTTGTTTGACATTGGGATCTTCAACCTGGTTTATTGATACATAATGCTATAAAAGTGAGTACAGTGAGTCAATGAGCTCATTTGAAGAAAATGTTTTGAAGAAAGAAATCTTTAAAAAGCTTTCTAGTGATGTATTTTGATTTAAGGTGACTTTGTCGTTCAAGAATTAGAATTGCTTTCAGGTCTTCTAATTTGTTCCAGAAATAGTAAGTAAATAGATAACTTGAACCTTCTAATTCGTAATTAATTTATTATTTTCGGGCACAACTCAGATATGAAGCTTATTTTAATCTTGAGTTTACGTTTGAAAGATTCTTTGGCGTATTTTTTTAAGCAAATGCTGGAATTTTCATTTTCCAATTCATTGAAAAATTTATGAATGTGATTCAAATAATAATTCAGATACAAAACCGCTGTAAGTCAAAAGTTCCATCTTGTGACAACAGGTATTTTTTAAAGTTTTCCTGGCAGAAGCGGAACTTTTTCTCTCAAGTAGCTTAAGTGTGAACCTTTAATTTTTCTTGAAAGAAGGAAGGCTGACTTGATTTTCGCTACAATTATACGTTAAGCACTTTAAATTCGCTGACAAAAAGATTGTCAACAATGTTTACTTTGAGAGCCCAACGCTGGTACTGTGTTTGTTTCCCTATAAGAATTTCAAAAGATTGGAAGAAGCGGACATGTAACGAGTTGAATCTGATACCAGACCTTTTATTTGGGTGTAATAAATTTCATATTCTTTCAATGTAGCGATAACTTCTTGGGAGCATGTTGAAGCATTGACAGTGTTAAGAAAGTTAACACTTATAAAAAAACATTCTTGAGTCGGCTTGGAGTCGATTGTTTTCAAAAAAATATCAGAACACACCGTCCTTGCTTATCTGAGGTTTGGTCCGCTACGATCACAACGGACTTTTTTTTAACTGTTCCTTTATATAATCTTTTTTATATTCCCCACACAATCGCACTAACTTTCTTAAGTGTCAGCTTCTGAAAGCCCAGATATACTTTGCAAAATATTCACGCACAACTGGATAATCCAATTTATGAAATGGGATGTTTGTTTTGAGAAACGTATTTACTGTATGTAGATCTCGGCTTCCGGGTTGAAAGTGCGTCAAGTTAGGCGTAATTGCCAATTACGTTTCGTCCACTGTTGCAAAGGACATCTTCAGGGCTATACGTAGATGTTCGTCGTTTCGCAGTAGCTTGAAGAATACTAGAGCAGAGACTGGCACGACTTATACAGGGGAGACAGGCTCAGATGGTGGCCTGCTATTGGCTGGAGACAATGCGCCAGTCGCATGCGTCGTATGGGCGTGATATTTCGTAGTAGAATTCAATAGAGTTTACCATGTTGGATGTAAGGTATAGCCATTGTCTCTATTGAGATTACAGGGATATTTGTGAATTTCAATAGCACAGATTTTCCTAGGGAAGTAATGCGATTCGCGGGACAGAAACTTGATATCTTTGAATTGAATTTGATGACTGAAGTTGAGTTTGTGTTCTGCCAGCGCCGAACCGGCAATATTTAACTGTCTAGTAGAGCGTGCGTGTGTCTGAACATGGGTTCGGACACACGCACGCTGTTTGGCCGCTTAGTTTCGCTAATATACACACTGCCGCACGAACACGTAATTCGATGCACTCCTTGTGCTTGGAGCGGAAACACTTTGTCTTTAACCAAGACTAAGTGGTCCGAAATTTTAAAATGGGGTCTGAAGACGGTTTTGATTTTATTTTTATGCAAAATCTTTCCTATATGATCGGTGATACCTTGAATATAGGTATGTAGGTAATATAGGTTAGAATCGGGTTCGCTCCGAGGTTTGGGTTTACGATGTCTAACTATAGTACAGTGTATGTCGTGGGCGTTATAATTATTCTGAAGTGTGTTAGAAATATGTTTGAGTTCAGAAGGTAGTGTGCTAGGTTCTGTGTATCACATTCCGTGTTTGTGTGGCAGTGTGTATATCGGCGAAACTAAGCGGCCAGTCGGCGTGCGTGTATCCGAACATGAACATTGTACTAGACTGTTAAATATAGCAGGTTCAGCGCTGGCAGAACACAGACTCAACTCCGTTCATC